>CAEFZY010003751.1:0-95247 GCA_903066815.1 Brachyrhaphis roseni
TTTTTTGGAGTATGCGAGAGGTTTTGGTAGTGTGTGAGAGACAAAACGTAAATTTTGTCCTAAACGGCCCCTCATATGAAACCATTCAATTTGCGTGTACTCCTTGTCTTTTTACGGTCTGGAAAGTTTTGTCAAATTTGCGTAATGTGTCTCTAGCTTCCAAAAGGACAACTGGACATGCTGCACCGTTATTTACTTGCAGCATCAAATTGAAGGCAGTTTCAAATAAATGTGGCAGGGGCGTATAAATCAAATGTTCAGTATGTTAGTATTGATGGTTAGAATCTGGAAGCAAACTTACAGACGTTGATCAATGATGATGGTATTGTAGTACCTCGCATGAAATTCTCTAAAATTTTAGATATGGATCTAATGCATCTGCAAATGTCAAACAAAGGTAGAAAAGATGGAGAAAAGTGATGAAGAAGAAGATAATGAGGAAGATAAGAATGGTTAGCAGAAAAGATTACATGGGAAACAATAGATGAATACATCAGAGGAAAGGTGAAGAACAGCAAAGTGACAAGGGGAACCTGAGCTTTCAGCAGGGAGCCCAAGGGCTGGCAGGCACCTGAGTAACACCTCCACAATGTGAGAGTCTGTGACACCTTCTGTCCAATTTAGTGATTAATGAAGACATGTCCATGTGGTAATCCTCCTTAAGAAGCACCAGTGAAGTAACCCCCAACCGCAGTTATGCTTAATATTGTGTGGATGTGTTGGTATGTCAGGGTTGTGAAAGCATCTTTGGACATGTCCGAAAAATAAGGCAACTGTGCAGATTTGTTCAAACTTCTGGATCAATTACGTGTTTGTATTTATGCTTCATGTTTAGTTGAGTTCATTCAGTCAGGTGAGCTGAGATTTAGTATGACAGAGAACTAGGAAGGGGCCGCACAAAAGCAGCTGGTTGTGTGTGTCTCTGCGCGTGTGTTTATGTGTGTCATTTAATGTCATTCTTTATAAGTATGCCCAGATGTTGATAGTGAAATGGCTCTTTAATTACCATTTAAACAGCAGGGGCTGTGAGCTTGCCCGTATATCTGCCTGTATGCGTGTGTTTGTGTGTGTGTGTGGGATGTTGACAGCAGAACTACTGTTTAATTACCATTTAAACTGTGAGAGCTGAGAGGATCATTTAAAGACAGAAGAGTGCCGGCTAGCTAAATGAGTGAAACACTATAACAGGCACTCGCATGCATATATTTTACACACACTCTCTAACACACACTAACAATCAATCCACATATACAACAAGACCATTGTGATTTGACAGATATGGAGTAATGTCCAACAAACTGTATTTCAAGGATGTATTTCTCTGTTGACATATGTGTGATGACTTTGTTTTCTATAGACTCACTGTATATCCTTAGTATATAATCATATTGGAGAAATAAAATTCTGTCATTTTCTTGTAGCATTGAAACATTGGGGCTCTCTCATCTTTCTTTAAATAGTGGTCAAATATTACAAAATATATATCTCTAATAAATATAAAAGAATTCTTGAAGTTTAATATTTTGTTGATGTATGAAATGGGAAAACAAACCTAAGTTATTATACATAAATGAGGGGAAAACCTGTCATAGATGTGATTAATTATACCAAATGGCTATTATGATATATAAAACCAAATTGTTTTTACAGTGGTGTGGCAGGGACAGATGATGGCAGCAATAATTACTTACACAAAGGTAGTTAAATAATTACAGTGTAACGGTGAGAATGATAGGAGTGATCATATTTGTGACAGGCAGGCTGTGTCGCACTGCGAATATTATGATAATGATATTAATGATGGATCTTTGCAAATGTGTGAGTGTATGTGTGTGTGTACCTTGGTTCAATGTCTCGATGTCTCGATGCACGCTGGGAGTCTAAGTTTTAGGCCATCTGTTCTGCCAGCGTGAACAGACATGTTTTTACACATACCTACATATACATTACAAATTCTGCATACGCTCAGCAACATACAGCGGAAAGAGTATAAGATACTGTATTTTTATGACTTGTAACAGAAAACCAACGTGTGAACAATTTCCAAGAGGATGGTTTAGTTTAAGAATTACCTACTTGTTCCATGAAATCAAAGACACAAGCAAAATCATACAAGATATCTCTCCGGGAGTGTTGGTCGTCCTGTTTCCACCAGTAAACCTCAGTTGTAAAGAGTCAGCCAAAGGAAAACCAGTATGATGTCTGTCATATATAAGTTTCAGAACCTACGCTTTTTTTGTGTTTATTTGGTTTGTATGTGAACATGAAAATTCTGGATCAATTAACTATTTCTATTTCCTACACATGTACAGTACAAACCATTGTGCATCAGTGCCTTTTTGATGAATTGTGAAAACAAAAGTGCTGAAATCTTACATAAAACTTACTAAAGTTTATATATAGTATATATCTATTTAGTTTATAGTTTACACAGTACTATACTATACCATAGTACTATAGTTTATTAAAGCTGCTTTTCTAAAAGAAATATGTTTTTTACAACATACTGCTGTGACAATGTGCTATGAGACAGATAGTTTGTCAAAAGATCAATCTCCTCTCCTCCATCTCCTTCCTGATTTATGGTTGCCATCTAAAGAAACGCACCGAAAACAACCAATCAGAGCCAGGAGGAGGGTCTAAGCATTGTCAATAAACCTTGTGTACTCGCTGCTCAATGTGCTGATGGAGGAGAAACGACTCGGTGGCCATGCTAAGTAGTCTGAGCATTCACAACAGGATCTGCAAGCTGCAGAGTAGCAGAGAGCAAGAGAAGGGTAGAAAGAGGGGTTTGAGCAGCGCCACGCAGAAGATGATTGACAGTGCTCAGACCTGCCTCCTGGCTCTGATTGGTTGTTTGTAGTTAGCACTGGGAGAAAGAAAAGGAACTCAATTTTCTTCACAGATTCTCTGTCTCATACCATACTATGACAACACAGTGACTGTTTCAACAGACGTTTTAAAAAAAAAAAAATTTTTAAAAGTTACTGAAGCTTTAAAGCTTTATGTTAAACACCATATATATTGCTTGTACTTTGGATTCTAGCTAAGCAAGAATACAAGATGTGACTCCTAATCATTCCTAAAACACTGAAATTATGTGCCAGAAGTAGAAATAGGCAAATAGGTAAAAGTGGATAGAAAACATCGGGAAGGCAGGTATAAAGTAATGAATATACCTTTGAAAGTCAGCTTGCAATAGTATGAAATGGCAAAGGGGTAAACTTAGCGACACTTTGCATAAAATGTGACTGCTCATCTAAAGAAGTGTAATAAATCTTAAATTAATATTTCTGTATTAACATTTTTCAAATGGATTTTTGGTTTTTCATGGTATAGAAAAAAGAAAGCCAATAAAATACGTATGAAAAAAAAACTATGATAAAATACTTTAACCTTTGTCTTATTTTGTAGTTTTCATTTGTTTCTGTCATTGCACAATTTTTGGTCAAGAAAACAAAAAGTCATGGTAAAAAATACTCTGAAAAGATTGTAAATCAAAGACCTCTTCTGTCATTGCTTTTTCTCACATCTGCAGCTCAGGAGTTTGGGTGTAAAGTTCGCGCACGGGTATTTTGGCGATGCCCAGGCTGCATATGACCAATTCGGATGGAGACTCACGCACATGAAGAGACAATGTGTGGATCCGCGTAGCATTGCCTAGATGGTGTACGAGCAGCATATCTGTCAGTGTGTGACAGGATGACAGCTGAAGCTCCCAGCACTTTGTCCACTATCATCACATCAAGAAGCACACACACAAACATTTGTGCACACACACTCATGGTCACATGAAGTAATAATGCAAAAATGGGCCACTATTGTGAAATTTGGTGGTTTATTCAAGAGAATCTAGGATGCATTTTTGTTCACATATGAAGTACAAGTTTTCTGTGCAAGCAGACTTTTCTAGGAAAAAAAAAAACTTTATAAATTTAAAAAACAGAAAAAAACTTAATTGGTGAAACAGATGGAAGAAGGTTAACGTATAACATCAGATCTAAAACACATCCTGTTTGATTTATTTTGCCAGAAAATAGATATCAGGTGTAAAATGTGTGCAAATGAGACAAAATCAATTTAAGGGTAAAGAAAATGTTTATTTTCCCCCCAACATAAAACAGGTTGCACATAACTAGAACATTAAGTTGCTAAGCCTTGCAGCTTTTAGCATCAAGCCACACCCCATCTCCTCCCTGTATTTCTAGCCCCTCCACTCATTCCTATCTGTCACAACAGAAATATTCTCAATCATCTATAGAAACAATAATCTAAATTAATTAATAATATCAGATTCAATAGCATATCAAAAACCAGCAGACACTTTTATAAGTTTTAAACAGATTTTACTCAATGTCACCTCTAAGTTATCAGCACTTTGCGGAGCCTGAGTTACATGCTCATGGCAATTCACAATATGCAGACACCACACAGAATCCGGTGGTATTATCTCACATAATAGCTGCATTTATTGATATATCCATTCGCCTCAAGTCTCTTTTTTATGTCTGTAGATGGGGTTCAGCCCCTACAAAACCAAGCCAGGTCAGAGAAGATAATTTGAGTCACAAGCACAATCATGGATCACAGCTTTACCACATTTCATACAATTAAGGATTGTGGATTTGAAGCAGACTAAACAATGGGCCCAAATTAAATTTTGAGTTTCTCTGTGAAAGACACTCTGGCTGCTCTGGAAACACAATAAGAAAGAATGAGAATATAGAGGCAGACTCTAACAGGATTGCTTGGCATACTTACTCATACTATGGCATCTTTCTCCCTGATTCTATTACTCAGTCTGTCTTACCCTCAGTTCAAGTTTCAGTACATCTATAGCTGCAGTTTAATTCTACAGTTCTTCTATTATATAGCCAGCATTGAGGCTCTATGTGTCAAACTGTGAAATACCACAATGCAGAAAAGGCCAATTACAGCTTTAGTGGCAAGTCATGCTAAGATGGAGACAAATAAGGAAAGAAAGACAAGAACAAATGAGAAATGGGAAGATTGAGGGAAATTAAATATGTTTTTTCCAAAGTCTAATGTGCCAAAGAGTCCTCTAAGTGTCAGTATTCGGACTAAATATTAACTTTTGAGACAATAAAATGAAAGTTTTTTTTCCAGTTTATAAAGGATTGAAAAATGAGACAAACTCAGAAGAATGAGTAGAAGAATGAAGGGGAGCAGATCAAAAGTGTTGCTTTTTAAATACCTGTAGCTAAA
This sequence comes from Brachyrhaphis roseni, assembly GCA_903066815.1. Taxonomy (NCBI): domain Eukaryota; kingdom Metazoa; phylum Chordata; class Actinopteri; order Cyprinodontiformes; family Poeciliidae; genus Brachyrhaphis; species Brachyrhaphis roseni. The sequence continues at coordinate 5,227 of CAEFZY010003751.1, forward strand.
TACAAGCAGATATATCATAGAAATAAGGCATCAAATGTAAGGAAAGAGGCTGAACATACAGTCAAGAGAGGACAGAAGACCAAAGGTATAGACTGACAAAGGATGAGATTACAAAGAGACATGGATTGAAACTGAAGAGAGGAAAAGAAATGAGAACCAAAGTTGAATATTCAGAATAGTCAGAAGAAGAATGAGAGGAAGATATTGAAAGAAACAAAAAGACTGAGCAGTTTTTCCTTTCACTGAATGAAAGACTTAAAACTCCAGTGGATGAGAGGGCTTCTTTTTATGGCTATTCTCTCTGCATTAGCATTAGCTATAGCTCTCAGACTGACAACGTGGTGCTCTGTTCTCAAGGTCAGGTAGGGCACTCACTACCACGGGCCATGACGGCACGCGCACACACACACCCACGCACCTACACACACATGCTCATCACAGGCAGGCAGTGCATAACATTCTTACACACATCGTCATTTGAACACCAGCAAGAGCTGCTAGTTAGAGAGCTCCTTGTTTTTATGAAGACAGGTCTTTGAAATGGCAAGTTTAAATAGTACAGTACAGAGACATATTAACACATAGGACAAACATTTGTTGATTGTTTTGTTAGTACGCACTGTAACAGGCCAGGAACAAAGTCACGATTAGTGTACACCTGTTTTTTCCCCAGTGTGGTATTGAAGTAACCATATGAATGTCTTTTGTATGTTATTTTAACGTTGACAGATAAAAAATATTTGGTTACTGGTTCCTCTTTTTGGGAAATGACAGTAAACTTAAATCCAACATTGTCCCAGACAAGCGGATTCATGATGTGTAAGTCTTGTCAGAGTTGACCAGATGTATGAATTCACTTGCAATAACAATAGTAGCTCTTATTCTTGGGTTTCTTTGCATTTCATACCTATGACAGGGTATTAGAAATGGCTATGCCATGTAACCAATCAGGCATGATAACTAACCATCTACCACAATATTAAAAATCACAGAGGGGTGCACAGCGACAGACACAATCTGAGAGTAAAGGAGTGCAGAGACTGATTATTTTCTTCTGGCTGAGATTAAGTAATATTTTTGTGTTTAAAGTGTAAAGTTTGACATCACTACTGTGAATGGCATTTGCATTAAACATTATTAAACATGCATACTAACACATAATAAAGTCTATCTTTATTAGGGCTGCTTTGCCAGCAAGGTGGTTTTAAACTAGGAGTAATAGAAAGAGTTTTAGTGGTACATCTGTAATTTCCAACAAGGGTTTGGCTTTTAATCAGACTAATATTACTATTGTTATACTGTAAACGGGGGTGTTATATAAAATCCACCTTTCTGAGCTTTTCATCATGTTATAATGTTATTACCTCATTAAACACAGACCTGGAGTTTCATGCATGATTGAGAAATCTTCAAGACTCCTTTAGCAACATTTGGGGTGCCTAAACACTTGCTCCCATGAAGCCCCACCTACACACACAAGTGGGGAATGTTTGTCAACAGGGCAGGTAATTTGAATCAAACTGACTTATTGCATACGTCACAGCCAAATGTCATACGTTAGGTAAAATTTAAAACTTCAACAAAGTTCCTGCCTCCAACAAGCAATCGTTTCTCAATGGATAAGCGTCCAGGACCTCTGTATGAAGCAAAGTGTAGACAATAGGGCTGGTTTTCACAAGGTTAGATTTTTTCTAGTAAACCAAAAAAGCTTTTTGTTACAACAGCTAAAATCTCCCCTCCTTCTACAATGTTGTTAAATGTCTTTAATTTGCAATACATTTTATTTAAATGTCACAACTATTCAAATGAAGAATCTTCTAACTTCTTAGTATGGAAGCATGATGGTCAATTTGGTCATATTTTCCTTCAGTCACCAGTGAGGGTTTCATATTCATGGTCAAAAAAACACAGTGGGGAAAAGAGAAAGCAGAGAGACAATCTGTGATGTTACCATAATCATAAGCTGCCAATGGTGATCCAATTCTTGAAACAGTTTATGGGATGGGGAAGGCCATCAGAATTTGAATGAGACGAGTATAAATGCCTATTTATCCCCAGTGTGTATCTGCGTGTGAGTATCCGTCTATCTTATCTCAACTGGCTATTTATGTGGATTAACAGATTGGTGAGGCTCTCATAAACAAATGAAGCAGAACTCTCAGAATGCTGCATGATTTTTGGAGAATCAATTGTGCTGGAGCACAGGAGATAAACACGAACGCATCAGAATCTATTGAACAACTGTTGTTTCTCTTGATAACAGGGTTAGGATCAGTGTGAGGTCCAAAGCAGTTCTGTGTGTTATGTGTACGGACATTTATGTAAGACACATGAGTACACACTTTAACATCTTGGCTCGATGTTTTACATGAGTGTCTTCTCTACTACAGTTTTGTAAGTGTGTGTTAAAGAATGACTGAGCGTTGAGAGAGTGGTAATTACCATTCAGCAGTAGCTAAAGTGACATGTTTGAGGAAGAGATAAGGGGACATAAATTGGCCTGGTATAAAATGGTGATATTTCTTCCACTGCTTTAGAAAAACCCATTTACTCTGCCTCTTTAGCATGTCAAGACCCCTGTCACTACCCTCTCATCCCCTCGGCCAGAGGAACTCATTTGCACGCACAAAAACACACGCACATCCACACACATGTATGCTTAACACTGTTAGCGAGCTCCTTGTGAAAAAGTACTCATCTGCATTCTGCTATTAACTTGGAGAGACACAGAGAGACAGGGACAAAAAGGGAGAGCCTGTGTGTAAATCAGTGTAATGGGGCCAGGACCTCGGTAGCTCTAAAAAGAGAGCAGACATGTGGAGGACAGGACAAGATTTCTTTTTTCCCCTTTCATGAAGAGAAGCAGTGATACAGCACATCTGTCACTGCTAGCCAAGCAATTGCTCCTACAGTCACTCAAAGAGAGAGGAAGAGAGAGAGAGGCCAAAGAGAAAAAGACGGAATAAAAAGAGTGATCAGAAAAATACCAGAGCAGAACTTAATGGTCAAAAACAACAAACAAATTAGGATCTCTGTTTAGCTTTCTGTTAATCTTCAATTTCACTGCAGAGATTGTTGAAGTTGAACTGTTGGTAGTTTCCATAACAAGTTCCAACTTTTTTTTTGCAAAATTCCGACCATTTGATTCTGATTTTGAGTGACTTTGAGTTCTACCTTTGAGCGAAACACTTAACAGCATTCAAAATGTTTTATTTCCAGATGAATTGAAATATTAAATTTCAAATTGTGAAGCCAAATTTCTTTATGTTCGATATATAAAATTTTTTTAGAATAGTAATTTTTTACGTGCCATGAAATGGTACTATGTGTCTGGAAAATACATAATGCCGCCCAATTAAGAAGGATGTGTGTCCACAATGAAGGTCTTAAGTTTTAAATAAAATGTTTATTGATTTGCATAATGATTTTCAGACTATCAGAGCACAACACTTTCTTGCAGTGTAAAAGAAGGAAGCGCTCCTTCCTGTGATCTTATTATTTTCTTGGGAACCCAAATCATCGTATCATATAAACTTTGATATAAGTGTTGAGTATAAATTGATACATTTAATGTCTTCCATCCATCCATCCCTTTGTCAGACTTACTACATCTTGTGGTCAAAATGGAAAAGGCAAGGTACCCCCAGGACATGTTGCCAGTTCCTCTCTGGTGAATTTGAATATTGTATAAAAATGAAAATTATATTAAACCATGATAAAGAGGATAAATCATTGGGTAAATATTTTTTCCCTAACTCATCACTGGTACAACTCAAATAAAAACAGAAAAGTCCAGGGCTTTATCAAACTTTACTGGCGTAAGATACAGAAAGAAATTTCTTGTGGGTGGTAATGTTTCTCAGAATGAGAATATCAACGTTTCTCCTGTTTGGTGCTCAAAGTGGAAAAGAATACCTTTTCTCCTTCAACAAAGTTCTAAAAGACAAAACATTACAGCAGTGCCACACTGAGAAGATTGTGAATCATTTCTACGTGCTATGTGCACCAGGTCGCAGGTTAGAGCCCTCGTTGCGTTACTTAGCCAACTTGCACACTTGATCCACAGGGGAAGGTTTGAGGTGAAGAGAGGATGAGAGGAGAATGCGTGGAGAGGAGCAGAGAGGAGCTGAGGTCAGACCTCTGTTTAGCCTCACAGTTGTGGGCAAGATAAGCCTTTTTCTCACAAGTAAATAAAAGCCACACCCTGTCTGTGTATGTGTGTGAGATAATGTGTATAAACGTGCCTCCATCACCAGTGGTCTCTGTACTGCTGACACAACCCCATGCACAATCTCTCTCAGTCTTTACAGCACCTGTTTTACACTGCCCTCTTTTTATTGTTTTGCCTTTGTGTGTGTTTGTGTGAGAGCGCTGGGCCAAATCATGTGTGCCCCACAGAAAGTGACGGTATGGAGGTGGCTATCACAAAGTGTCCTTGTCTAGGTAACCTGGATAAAATTTAGTTGCTTCATTTTTTTTGTCTGTTTTGCTCTTCTATCCCTTTGCTGTTTCATTTGTATCACACATTTTTACAGATTTTCTAAAATGGTGCCGTTTTCTGTTTCAGTGTTATGTAGAACTACAGTGAATGTATTGGCTTTCTGTTTGACAAGATTTTATACTTACTTGTTGCTCTTGATGTGTTTCTCCAGATGAGGGATATACTCTAAGTTTTTAACATGGACAATAACACAGTCCTAAACATTTTATCCTCAGTCGCTTTGGAAAATGCAAAACTTATAGGCAGCATGACTGATGCATATTTTTAAGTTGTACTATTAAAGAAAAAAATATTCTGTCATTCCAGAGGCGTTGACTTGAGTCACATGACATGGACTAGAGTCAGACTTGACTCAAAATAATTACTTTTGTGTCGACTAGAAAAAAATGTTCAGACTTGTGACTGACTTGCACTTGAACCTCTTTACTTGAAATGACTTAATATTTCATCCAAAATCTAAAGTTTCAAACACATTATTTAAAAAGTGTGCACCTCTGAGCTCAAGTTTGGACAAAGAGCCGGGGTTTATTTCAGAGAGCCGGTTCCTTACCTGAACTCAGGGAAGAGAGTTTCTCGCTATCTCCTCCCCATCATAATGCTAAAATGAGTCTAGTTTCATCAGAGGATATTTGAAGACATCTGCGTCTGGAAATCATATTGATAATAAGATTGTTTACTGCAGTCTGTTCATTAAGTCAACTGTTTTTTGCAGTAATTGCTCTTCAAATGGCGGCCCAGGGGCACGTTGCCCAGAACCCATTTCCAAGTGGAATAGTTTTGTTAGAAAAACAAAACAAAATCCAATTATTTTGCCATCCTTCAGAAATTCCTATAAAAATGAAAATTGTACAATAGTAGGGATTTTGAACACAACACTCTGTGGGGCAGTAAACCCACAATGTAGCATTTGAAAGTACTGTTGGGGCAAGACTTTTATTTTTGAGACCAGCTCTGGTAATGCGTTGATGTAATAAACTTGACACACATGTAGAAGTTTCATGGCCATGGAGTGTGAATAAAGAGACACATCTAAAACCTGCAACTCAGAACAATGGGAAACATCACCTTTTAAACAGAGTGAGCTTTAAAAGGTGATGTGACCCCTCACCCTCTCCCCAAAAAACAAACAAAAACAAACAACAACACTTTTTTGGGTCACGTTTGGGTGTGATTTAAAAGAAATCTGACTTATTCTGTGTAGATTGTTAAGAGAAGCAAAATTAGATTTATATTTCCCTGCACTGTGAATGTTTTTTTTTTTTTTTTACAATGGTGTGAATGTTGCCTTTACGAAGAGCTTCTTTTACCTTAAGAAACTTTAATATAAACATTAGTGCATATTTTGTACAGCAATTTTTTTAATATGCTGTATGTTCAAAAATAACATATTTTTTTTCTTTATATTAGTGTTCATTCACATGTTGATTGACCAAAACCACTTTTAGTTAATTTCTTGTAAATATTGTAATCATTAAAGGCATCTTGAAAACTGGATAATATTCAAAAAGTGGAGTAAAATAATCTACTCCTAACCACATAATTAGCATTCTGTAATAAAACATGGCTTCAAAGTAAACCCGATTGAGTAAAATGAACCATAAGTATAACTGACAATGACAATCACATTATTCCCTCGTTGTGGGTAAAAATGCCGGTCTGGTGGATTAAGACACCAGCCATCACACTCCTCTGCAGAAACAACAGAAAGCCGTGTACCAATTGAAACTGAAGAGGTTTTCCTCCATAAGCACAGCCTGTATAATTATTTCAAATACGAGAAAAACCAAATCACTTTACAACGCGGATTTGCATATAATTAGCGTCATACAAAGACAGGATTACTATGAGTCGTTGAGAAGCTGCTATTTCCCTCTGACTGTGTCATTCTCCTTGTCTTGATTCTAAGAAATGTTGACACTATTCTCTTATTCCCTCCTTGGTATGACTAGCGTAACAAAAATTGACAGCTTGTATCTTATTATTGTATCATATATTATTAAATTAAAAATAAAATTCTCGAGAGACGTAGTTACGTTCACACCTCAGTCTGAAGTGAACCAAATTAGATTTTTTTTCCCCCCTTATATGACCTGTCTCTGAGCAATGAACAGATTAGATATAACTTAGCCATAATAAAGAACCCAACGAATGAACTGATAAGGAAAACTCCAAATGACAATAAAGAACTCAAAAAACATTTAGAAAACACAAATAAAATCAAAACACAAACACCAGTGGACCATGGCGAGCGCCAAATTAAGCCAACTGCCCAGCACAATACTGTTCAGGACTGCACAGAATAATATCGTGTTACATGTTCTGTAGAGCAGAACTCCTCCAGGTGAACCACAACAAATCCATCGCCTGTGTTGAAGCAGTGCTCCACAGTGACAATGCATTCAGGAGCCACTGGTCCATGCAGAGTCATCTGTGCTCCTCTGATCTTGGATAACTGAACTACAAAGTTGACAGTGTTGCTGCTATGGTACAAGTACAGGGGCGGTCACATTATGTAAGCCTAGGTAGACACTATGATTTATGCTGAAATGATGCAACTTTTTTATTAATTTGTCACATATGATCTCCAGAGTATCCTCAACTCTTCAAGTACCGGTAAACGTATTAGTAATAAGTTGTTGGGGTTGGTGATTAGGCTAAGGATGATTTTATGCAAAGGATTGGGAAAGTTATCAAGTTTCAAACTGTTCAGATGTGATGGGTTTAATTTTCATATTTTTGTTCTTGACCTTTTATTATTATATATTGTACAATTTCAATAGTTTGCTGTTCAAATCTGTGAATAACATTGCTACCCACTTTGAATGTGTACTGTAATATTAATTATTTCTTCAATCTATATGCAATTATACAGATGTTTTATATTGCTTTCTGTTAAAAAGATATTACTTTATATTACTTTAGCTAATAATGCAGATTTATTGTTGTTTAAAAAATATTTTTTTTATAATGGATGAAAAGACCTACTAACCCAAATATGAAAATACAAAGGTTAAAAGCTCAGTTGTATAAGCACAAAGTCAAAGCCTGGACCAGAAACCTATGAACTGGTATGCAGGCAGATAAATTTACATACAAAACATAGTAACAGAAAAGCTTCACTTTGAGAGAGTGTGATGATAGACAGAGAGGAAAGCAAGAAGTTAATGGGTAGATTGTGGGCCAATAACATAACCAGTCACCCACAACAACGCACTGCCCATACTCCATACCTACCTGCCTTACTGCACTGCATTCCGGTAGTGGAAGGGCAGAGCGGAGCGGCGATGGGATTTGAAAGGCGTTCTGCTTGGGCGATTCACTGATTTGCATTCAACAGTGAAGACACACAAATACATACACCAACAGGCACTGTCTCAAAGCACGCGTGCGTTGGAAAATAATAATAATAATAAGAAAAAGAGTAAGTAGCCACAAGCATGTGACCGTGTATGAGCATGTACAGACATTTTGGACTAATTATGAACTGCTCTCAAATTTAAGTATGTGTTCATGTGTGGAAGAGAAGAGATGATTGGAGAGAGGCTGAGGAAAGAAGAGGGATTAGTGGCTGAAGGGAATACACTTACCCCTCTCCAAACGCTCTTCCTTCACCTTTTTTCCCCCTCTGGCATGTTATTTTTCGCTTTACGATTCTGATAATGATGATATTAGAGAGAAGAAGAGGGGGAGGAGGAAGAAAAGAAAAAAAATGATGGGCGCTGCATGCGATTGTTCACCCTGTCTTTCCTCTTTTATTATTATTATTTTTTTACTGCTACACATTGCATGGAGTGAGCAACAAAGTGAAAGAGAAAGACTCAAGGATGGGTTGGGGGGCCTCAATGACTAATTTTCCTTTCTTTTACAGCAGCATAAATTTAATAGGAGGGGGCTTGTGAGGTAGAGTAGAAATCCTTTTAGCACTCTGATTTATGTATGTCTGATGGCTGAATCATAGATCACCGCCGGAAGATGGCAGACACACTGATGATGATGGGGCCCTTCGACAGGCCCCACTAATGCCCTGCTGAACAAAATGTAACCAATCTGTGGGGGCCCTCAAGCATGCAATGATCCTCTAATAGAAACTATAGCAAACTATATGCCTGTCACTACTGACTGGTTCGAGGGAGTTAGGGGTGTGTATGTGTGTCTCGAGATGAAGCAAGGGGGAAGACAAAAAAAAAAAAAAACACAACTGGAAGTTTAGAAATACTTGTTTGAACGGATAAAAGTAGCAACAAAAACAGAAAAACAAGGAAGGAGAACAGTGGAAAGGGAAATTTAAAGTCAAAGGAATGCCTGGTTGAAGGGTACACTAAATGTCAGGTTAAAATAAAAATAAAAAAACAGCTTCCAACATAGTAAACAGTTAAGCAATAAACAACAACAAGTAAACGATTCAAGTGTTCGCCTTAAATCACCCAATCACACAAAGGCGTACACACGTGCAGACCTGATACACAGTGCAGCGCATGTAGTCCCACCAATCATCTTTATATCAAAACATCATTATGTTGGCTGACAGCGGCAAAGATTCCAGTGAGGCCTCGTTGTCATAAATCGTCAGCTGTTGCAGCCCTGGAAAGAGAGCCTTTTCATTTAGAAATGTCAAAGCTCTCCTGAGCCTCGTAAAGACTGCTGGAGATGCTGGAGATGGGAAAAGAGGTGGAGATGTGAGAGCCTGTGAGATGAGATAACTAGAGATGGCAGGCCTGCTTAGATAACACAATTCTTCCATTCAGACATTTGATTCAACTTTAGGTATATGACTAAAGAGCAAGATTTAGAATTTGCTCTTGGACTTGCAACTCTTCATGTGAAGGCTACATCTGTCTCTTGTATTTTCATCGGACACATTAACAGAATAACTTTTGGATTGACAGTGTTGGCTAACCGTTTGACAGGACGAGCCATCATTAGAAGTTTGTAGATAAATATTCAGAATGTTTGAACTCAACTCAAATGCTTAAAAAGGCAGTTCAACCAAATACTAATCAAATCACAAATTTCATTAGCAGACTTGGATCTATAACTACACCAATAAATGAATATGTATGAAAGATAAGGCTACAATAAAAACATTATATGCAAAAAATCTGAAATGAATACAAGAAAGTGTAATCAAAAATAAACACTTCAACCTGCAACATCAAACTAGATGGGAAACTGCACCACACAGTAGACTTTGTAGAATGACAGCAAAGATTATTTAAAAAGATTAACAAAGGTTATGGATCTCTTTAAACAGTGAGCAGAAATATCTTAGATATCTTAAAAACTGTAGTCAGGGCTTCATTGTCTTCCTTGAAATATTAAGTACTTGTGATACATTCAGGAATAATTTGCTACAGTTCTTAAGCTGCTCATCAGAATTGTTGCAAATGACAACTGACAGTTTGCTCTTGACAGTCACTGTGTCATTTCACATCAGAAAGGAGGAGTGTGGAAAAAAGAAAGAAACGTATGTATGTGCGCCTATGTGTGCATGTGTGTCTGTGACTAATGTACTGGAGAGCTCCTCACGGATGCTGACAAAAAGACAAGTTTGCGTCGCTGGTGCTAGTGTGTCCCTTCAGGGCTTCTGTCCATTCAGTGGCGGGGGAGATGAACTGAGACAAGATGTCAGAGCAGGAAATGTCAGACCACTGCCAAAGCGCTGTTCTGCACACCACTGACAGGCACACACACACTTACACTCACACATGCAGTAAATTTACAAGAATAACACAAACTTAATGTTGATATAAATTCCCTTTTACATGGATGCAATGACACATGATGCTGCACAGAAATGCAATTTTACTCAAACACAGCTTCAAACATGCAGATTCACACAGCCTAGAAGCAAAAGTTGCTTTTATTTTCCTTAAAGTTTCACCTCATTTAGTGAAAATGGAGTGATTTATGATCCAAGTAGTGGGACTTCTATGGAAATATCAGAACAGAATTGCAACATTTTAAGGTGGTAATGAAAGTGCAACTAGAAAAAAAGTAAAACGTTCATGGTGGAGGAAGCACAGCAGCAGCTCATATCCACCGGCCAGTTCTTGTGTTTGTTTTCTTTGTTGGTGTGTACACATTACAGATGTCTTGAGTAATGTTTCCATCTGTAATCTCTCTCTCCCTCCCTCTTTTTCTCTCTTTGCTATCCTCAGGACTCAGTTTTCCTTAAGAGTGTCAATTTGGGTCTCCTTGCTCAAGTTCAAACATTTAGCCCCCAAACAGCCATTTGTCTCCAACTTACCAGACGGCCTGACCAAAATAGAAGGAAATACCTCAAGAAATAAAGAATATATATAAAAAAAACCATCTTGTATGTTTGACAGCACTTTTTGCTGCCTGGTTAGAGCATGCACACTCACGCCAACACGCGCACACATACACTCGTCACCCCCCGTCTTGTCTGGTTACTGGCTGTGCACTTGCAGTCCCCCTAGGCTGTGTGGGGTCACTCTGAGTTTGTGTGTTTGCATGTGTGTTTATGCATGTGTGTTTGCTGGTGGGTGAGGGGAGTTTACCAAATGCCAACTTTCCCCACCCCCTCGATTCCCCTATGATCCCCACACATGCACACAGAAAGAGTCACACACAAGCATGCGCCCATCTCTTCACAAAGCTACAGATGATGTGCCGTCCAGCTGCATTTTCATCACTGTGACGATGAGTGCTCCTGCCAAACGCCCGGCAACCAGAGTCACATCTGCTCCTGTCTCTGTCGCCACAGCAATACTGCCGAAGTCTGCCAGACAACCAGCAAACGACCAGGGGGCAGCCGCGGGTGGCACAAGGAAGAATAATAAGAAATGGGGGAGAGAAAGATGGGCTCCGTTACAAATAAACAGATTTTAAAAGCTAAGCTGTTTATTTATAGTTCTTTAATTTAGATTGCCTGGCCTGTACCAAGAAAACTTATATTACTGCACAAAAATCCTGTGTGATTCTTTCTGTTTTTCTGCACAATCTTACCAACAACAATCTTACCAGTAAATTATTTCTGAAATATTTTTATTTTATTTTGAAGTGTGGTAGTATGAAGTAAATTAATGATTAATTTGTCCTTTTTAAGTCTATGCAGTATGAATTTGTGATCTAGAAGTTAAGCTGCAGGCAGGTGCTCAAAACAATGAGAGTGAAATTAGCCTTAGACAATTTATGGTGATTCAATGAAACATTTCACAAATTCTTAGAAAATTCCTTCTCCATAACTTTAACCAACAGCTGGTCAAATTTTAATCATCAGCTGGTACTTTCAGACCAACAACTTCAGCCAAGAACTTCACAAAAACCTTATTTATAAATAAATAAATAATCTAAATTTTGTTGGAAGGGGGCTGGGCATTTTGTTCCTTCATCATTTCATACCTTTGAAGTTTTGATCATTTTGCACCCGACTTTTTCAGGTTCAAAATAATCGACAGTCTCGTTATATGACTGCAGTACATAGTAGCTTCTCGCAGAAGGTCAGTGAAGATTTATTTTACTTTGATCAGTGGTCATAATCTGTCATATTTTTATCAGCTGACAAAAATGAGATCACTCATTTATCCATCCATTTTCTACGGCCACTTAATCCCTGCCTGTTTGCAGCAAGGCTGATACTCGATAGGCAAGAGGTGAGGTACATCTGGGGCAGCGCAAACAAGATCAACACCAAGGGAATGAATATCAAACAGTCCTTTTGTGTCTCTGTCTCCTGCATAATTCCTCCCTCCATTTTTGCTTTTCTCCAAGTAGAGTTTGCAGTATTGGTAACCCCTCTACCCTTAATCTTTGAACCTTATTTGCATTCTTTCTCTCTTCCTCTTTTTTATTTTCTGGCCCAGATACACATTTCCTTCCCTCTTCTTCCCTCCCTCTATCCCTGTCCGTCCTGCCAGGGTGTTTATATTTGCCCACCCCACGGCTGAGTGCCTAACAAGGTGGAAAAAATTAGGGGTGAAAAGACTGCGCTGCTGCCAGCCAGGGTCCCTCTCTCTCTTTCCTCCTCTCACATTCTGACAGTAGATATATTTCAGCTAATATACTCCTGACCTCTTCTACTCCAATGAAGTAGCATAAAAAAACTTTACACACCTGAAACCAACGAGATAAAGTAAGAACAGTGTTCATTTTTTCTAATTACTATTTTTTGGAAACATCAGCTATTTTTTACATATTTTTCAAACTATTGGATTAAATTATTATTCTAACCAATTCTATTTTTCAATTAACACCTAGTGCCAAAGCAGAATACCAGAAAAACCACCTTGCAGGGGTTTGTGTTAACAGTATTTTAGGCAGACTGCTACACCACACCTTTCTTCTTAGAAGTTTCCAAGTGTTTGCAACAAAGTTACATTGAGTACATTGAGTTCTTACAGATTGTGTGAGAAACCCTCACTCACTTTACACCAACTAAAGACTACATATTCAATCAGAACATGAATGGTCTCTGGCAGTCTCGGGATTCATCAGCAATACAATACACCTCCCCCTCCATTAAAGACTGTGAACGTTTCCCCAGATGATTTAAGCAGGCACACCCCATTATTCTGTGGCTTGTATGGGGTGTTCTGGTGGATCTTGACCCCCAGACTTTTGGGAACGGTGTATCCATACTCTGAAGCAAATTGTGGGCCTCTGCCAGAAGTAATGCCTAAACCCAAGGTTGACAAAATGCCCAGGCCAACACTGCAGATGTCACGGATGATAGAAAACCACTTCTGGCCAACCCTTGTGACGGAGGCAGAGACCCACCAGGTCTAAGTGCGCGTGATCAACCTTAGAATGGAGACAGCTCAAAGGGTGCTTCATTGAGTCTGTGAACCTTAGCACACCGGCAAGGGAAACAAACCACAGCCCATTTTATAACCGTTTTGCACCATCTGGGTGAAGCAAACTTCCAACTGACCAACTTCATTAAAGCCCGAGCACCCTGATGCAAAAGGAACTGGAAAGACTCAAACGAGGCAATCACATAGTGCTATTTTGCTATTTTGTATTGTCCATAAGAATAATGACATAAAAAGCAACTTGTGGATGAATCAAGAAGGAGGATCATGCAGCTACTTTTCCAGCATCTTATCAGTGACTGAAAAAGAACTTGAGGAAACTGGTGGAGTTTCCGCAGTGGCAGCATCACCTGAAAGGAGCTGGATTCACTGTGACCCCTGGAGCATGTTCACTCTAGGGGTCAACAATGACAAAGTAGCAAAGTTTCATCACCACTGCTCAAACTGAGAACAACAAAGTAACAGTAAGCGCCAAAACATTCTTCAACATATTTTTTAAACTGTCATCTTGATATGAGTGGAGCCCCCTGGTAATCCACAATATCATCAACAGGTAAATACAGAGCTAAGTTTGCAACCATTCTTTGCCACATACAGTACAGACCAAAAGTTTGGACACACCAATCATTCAATGATTTTCCTTTATTTTCATGTCTATTGCCATTATAGATTCACACTGAAGACATCAAAACTATGAATTAACACATGTGGAAATATGTACTAAACAAAAAAGTGTGAAACAACTGAAAATACGCCTTATATTCTAGTTTCTTCAAAGTAGCAACCTTTAGCTCTGATTACTACTTTGCACACACTCTGCATTCTCTTGATGAACTTCAAGAGGTAGTCACCTGAAATGGTTTTCACTTCACAGGTGTGCCCTGTCAGGTTAATAACATAATAAATCTACAATTTTTATAGTCATGAAAATGAAGAAAACCATTTTAATTACTAGGTGTGTCCAAACTTTTGGTCTGTACTGTATGTCATTTGAACCAGTACAAATTGAGCTAAAGTGTGAAACCGGTTTTCCATTTTTGGTGGGTGGCGCAACTTTGCAAAAGGGCTAATTGTTATAACATAAACTTAATATTTTTATGTTGGAGTTTGTTTTTGCTTTCCTATAAAACTTCAAAGCAAAAATATAAATAAATTGATATCCAGTGACCATAAAAGAATAAAAACTACCCCATCCTACTTTAGAGTTCATTTCAAGTGTTTAACCTTACACTTGCCTGGGAGCAGAAAGTGTGACGGGTTCCCTTTTAATGACTCCAGCAAGCGAGTGAAAAGAAAAAGGCAATGGAAGCAAAGGATTACACTGACGATGTGTGAGGGGGCTGAGTTCACCCAGTCTCTTTAAATGCAGACTGGGTGAAGTCTCACCCTCCCCTTCTTACCTTTCTCTTCTCTCCTTATGTCATCTCCCGAAGGGAGGTGTTGCATTTCCTCTCTTATAGGACAATGAATTATTCGTTCTCACAAAGAGAGCCAGAGCCACTGTGTTGCTGATGGGGAGGAGAATTGCATACCACAGGTAGTTATAAGAAGAAGGAGAAAATGTTGATGTCTTGGTTTACATAACTGAGGATCTATGAAAAAAAACAACTAACTTTTTTGTTTTACTGTGCTCTCTGCAAGGGGTGAATTATACATTGTATCGGAGTTTAAATATTGGGGGAATGGTTAGCACTGTCACTGATTTGAATTTCAGAAATGTATTTTGGGAGTATAAATCATCTTCAAAGGCCTGTTTGGTTGAGTTGTCCTGGTGAACTGTCCAGTGTTTTCTAACCTTAAATCATTCCTCTGCAACTCTTTGTAGGATAACGAGGGTAGAGAGAAGGAATGAATGAATGAGTTTCATTGGCCTTTGTGGTTTTAATGCAGGTGCAACTGTTACATTTATCGTCTTTTGATCCTTTCCTTAATATGTTCCTTTTTGGTGTATAAATGTGGTTGGCAAAATCTACACAAGAACTAGGTAAGTGATTAAATAAATCACCTTGAGCTTGTGTCTCATATTTTAAATGCCTTTTCAAAGTCACTACTGTATGTCCTGTGCTGAAAGACAGGACATACAGTAGTGAAGGCTTTAGTAATGGGATGTGATCTTATGAGTGGTGTAGCTTCACTTATTTCAAAACAGCTTATGTTTAATGTATTTTTCTGTAACTTCAATTTTTGTTACACACACTGCAGCATTGACATTTTTTTTAAAGAGGCACCAATTTTAAGGTATAAACTTACAAAATCAAACTTCTTTTACGTTATGTATTATATATTTTGCATTTTTATAACAACTGAAGGTAACATAGTTACTTGATTGTGCTTTAAAATGGCACTGTGTGCCTAAAAAATACCTAGTACTGCCCCTTTAAGTTTGTGATTAGGTCCTTTACATTATTTATGATTTTAATAAGTGTTTGAGTAAAACTGAACTCTTGGCAATATGGGACTGACTATTATTGACATATTATTTTGTGGTTTAAAAATTTCTTGGAGAAATATTTGACATCAAAATCTGCAAGAGGCATGAATAATTTGGGGCTGATCTGATGCAGTTTATGTAATGACAACAGCAACAACACATACTCTTGTACCTACATATGAGGCTTTGGGAGAAAAAAAGAAAAAGGACACAGTATATTCCGGAGCAGAGAAACCTGCCAGGCCTCGCCTGATTATTCCCTGCCCACTGGATGATCTCACCTTTCGCAGAGTCCGTCCATGGGTCTATTTATAATCCTATCACTAAGCTCACACACACCTCTGGTTTCTTGTTGCACTCTTCCTCATCTATATTTCCAGGTATGTGTGTGTGTATGTGTGTCAGTGGAGATGGATCCAAGTTTAGAGTCCCAGCAAGGTTTGCTTCAGTGTGATAACAGCATGTGATTTGTATCTGTAGATGAAGCTCCAGCATAATAAATGTTCTCTACCTCTCACCTTCCCCCATCTCTTACTCACATTCTTCTTCTGACTCTTACATACTATTTCTCTGTCTGTCTTCGTCTTCTGAGCTCTTTGTCATTCTGTCTTCCTATTCCCGACTAAAGTTTCTGGTTTATTTTTCATTCAGCTCAATTTTCTTACATAACTCTTTTGTTCTGGGTGCTTTTGTATTATTAACCGCCTGTGTGCAGACATACAGCACAAGAGGACACACACACATGCATGCAAGCAGACTCCATAGTCAACATTGAGAAGGTGTCAGTGCTGTTCTCAGGTCAGTTGATTTTGATCGTTTCCACTTTCTGCTTTCACACATTAACAGGCAGCCCACAGGCTGAAACACAGGAAGAGACAGAGACACTGGACTTTACAGTGATGACAGGTGTGTGCACACAGCCACTACACCATCACGTTTTGACAGATGTACTTCTGAGAACTGAATCACGCCCACTAATTGGTGAGTCGTTAGTAGCTGCTTATGTTTGGTGGTTACAGGAATTATATCTGGTCTTTTAGATCTAAAAATAAAAAGTTCAGGCATCCAGGTGCAATATTTGGGACTCAACATTATGATTCCTTGCTGCAGTGGATTTGTATCTTACTGGTGGCCTGTGATCAAATTCAAACAGTTTTAGGTGAGGTTACGTCCTATTCAATTCTCTTCTCCCCTGTCAGTCGGTCTTTGTGTTATCCTCTTCACCTATATCCTCATCCTCACCTCTGTCTAATACTCTCTGCTGCAGGGAAGCGATCCTTTTTACTTTTCCTTACTTCTACAGTTTTTCTGACTGTTTGTCTTCACCTCATTCCCACAGTTTATGTCTTCTTTATGTCCGTTACTTTTCTAGACTTCCTGTCTCATTATCATTTGTTTACTCAGCTTTACAGTAAGTAGCAAGTGTGTAACTTTGTGTTGCAAGTTGGTGGAGACGAAGAGGAGCGGGTCCTGCTGACTTACACATAGCACATGAGATATGATGTGTCTTTAATATAGCAAATAATAAAGACGCAAAACCTTTTCTGGGTCTGGTTGGAGAAATTGGTGAGTAAAGTGACCATCAATATTAATGGATTCTATGAAATGTGTCTTAAAACTGAGATGCTGATGTTTGGATATGTAAAAATATATATTTTCTCTTCTAGTAAATCTATAGTTTGGTTTCTGTCAGTTCAAAAAACAAGAGAGAACAAAGCAAATTTCTCTTTAGAATGGCCCATAATTTAATTTGACTTAATAGGAGTCATGATTTAAAATTTAACAAACGTTGGCTCCTATATACTTTATGAAATATTTCATCCTATTTGATGATTGCTCTAAATATTGACAGGTTCTATGATGCAATTTGTCCAGGAGCAAAATGTAGAAAAACGGGTGGTTGTATTAATTTTTTCTCAGTCTGTCAGCTTAAGCTCACGCACAGACTTGTTGCCATGGCAACCAATAAACAACAGGAATCAACACTAAAAGATACCACAAAAATATTTCCCACACAAAAAAGGATGTACAAACACCTGACAGAACGCTCTGTCTGTGTTTATTTTTTATGTTTTTGAATTTCCATTTTGCGATCAGGAAGTGATCCCGAACACTCGCGGTAGTTGATTAGCTAACTGCACTTCTGATTATCTGTCAGGAAATCTATGTGGGTCGCCTTATTTTTGTGTTAATTGAACCGAAATAGGACATGTTAAGGTGATAAAAGTTAAGCTAGCATAACTAACCTACTCTCCACTTTCTAATTAAAGTTTTTTACTGACCTGTGAAATGTCTTCCCTTTGGATCTTATTATCTTGCTATTATAGTGTTTACAATTAATATCAAAACTTTGCGTCCCCTTCTCAGATTCTTTGCTTGATTGTGTCATTTCCCCAACCACCGATATTTCTGACTCAATGCAAAGCTACAACGCATGTACAGCCGCGCACAGCAAGTCACGTGATGTCCAATCCACTAAATCACTGAGCGGACTTGCCATTTACATTTTACAAAGGAATTTTAATAAGCACTACCTGGCTGCTGCAACTGCTGCCTAGTTACATAGATGCAGGCACATAAAGAAAAACAGGTGCAGGAAGTATTGGTGGGGATATGTCCACACCAGCCCTTCAGGAAGTTACCTATGGTAAGTACAATCCTTCCGTCCTGATCCACATCACCTCCTCTTTGGTCTATTCACTTCTAACATTTCCTACTGTTTGTTCAGTGAGTGAAGAAGTACTGAACAAAGCCAGGGTAGAAATGTTAGCCTTCATCTCAATGCCCAAAGCTTGAACATAGTCAAATTTTTTCATAATGAACTGCAACCCAATCCTCACCTCCATCATCTTTAGATCTCCTCTTATGGAAGTGGAAAGAAATCAATTTTTATTCTTATTAAGGGAGCCCTGCTCCTGCTTAAGTCTCTGATTCAAGTGTGAGCATATGTGATCTTGTCTGTGCTCTTTCTCCAACTCCTAGCATCTTTCCTTCTTTTCCCCATTCCCTAATGTATGACTCTCTCTTTCTTCCCTTTGTGTTCATTTTTCATTCGCACTCGTCTCCCTGTGATTATCCCAGTGCATATCAGAGGCTCTTAATGAAGATTCACAACATTTTCCCCTCCCAGCTAATACCTTATCAAAGGAGAAATCTCGTTCCAGAAAATCAATTTTCTTTCATATTATTAAGTCCTCCAATACAGCGCTTGCATGCGTGATTCCTTTGGTTTAGTGCTGCAAAGCAACAGTGAGAGACTTAACCCTAAGAGCCTTGCAAACTCCAGTAACACACATGGATGTGATATCTCTTGTGACTGAAGCAGATACAAGGGCCAAGGTAAAAGCAGAAAAAGAATCAGTTCTTTGAAAAGAAAACTTTCCAACTTATAAAGTGTAAAAGTCTTCAAAAGACTTTCCACAAAAGGCGGCAAATTTCAAATTAATTCGCCACCTTCATCTCAATTTCTACATTGTAAAAATTTTACAAGAAGAATCACAAAAATATGTAAAATCAAAGGTTTTACGATCCGTTGTAGGCTAAAAAATATTTTTTGTATATATTGTACTATAACAGGATACGCAGTCCCCAGATCTACCACAATTTCTGCTTTACTCTTGGGTAATCCAGGTTTGAGGGACCATTTTTCTTTCAATAAGCGTAGGAGAACTAAAAATCAATAAACCAAGGTCAAGGTAATGTTACTAATCTCACCAGAAGAAATTTGTATGTCAATATAAGTCAGCGAGAGGTTGGTGTTATTTATGGTGGTCAAGGTATGTCGGCTCTTCTCTTACTTCTGTTACTCTTTGGTAGAAAAAAAACAAAGACATTTTAACAGATTTCATTTTTTATGTTTTACTTTTTGATAAATATTTAAGAAAAACAACTTCTATCCTTGGCATTTTTGTAAAATAGACTAAATTCAGGAGAAATGAGTCCAGTTTTTATTATAAAGGGACACTAATGCTCAATCCTCGATCCTTATGTTTTCTTGGTCACTTTTGTCTTCCACAGGTAAATCAGTGCACATAAAGATATAATTTCTTTGCATTGGTTTTTTACTAATTTACTTGTAGAATACATTGTTGTGAAAAAGTATTTGCACCCTTACAATTTTCTTCTGTTTTCATGCTTTGGCAGACTCTTTTTTTGTGATGATGTAACTATTTTATAAATGAAAAGCAGCTTTAAAATGTATTCATCAAGGGAAAAAAGCTGTATAAACCAACATTGCCCTACATGAACAAAGTAATGATTGTTAAATCCTAGATTAACTGTGAAGATGTATTTTATATGGAGGTTAGAACATTAAAAGATGTGCCGCAGGCATAAAATTAGCAGCCTTTCAGAAAAAACTCAACCATAGTGGTGGCAGTGTGATGGTCTGGGATTGCTTTTCTGCTTCAGTAAATGAAGTATAACATAAATCATAAATTATGGTGTGGAGCCATGATTTATGTTGTCTTGCCATTAGTTTGTGATCTTAAACTTAAGTAATTTAGAAAATGCAGCAGGACAATAATCCAAACCACACCAACAAGTCACTACTAAATGACTTAATAAACAAAGTTAGTCGGGATTTAAATCACTTTGAGATATTGTGACCTTTAAATAGGTCACTTGTGCTTGAAAAAGTATAAGTGGCTCAATTAAAAGAAGTCTGCACAGAGTAGGCCAAAGATGCACAACTCATTTCCAGTTACTCCAAGTGCTTGATGGTGTTTATTAGCACCAAGGGTGGCACAAACAGTGGCATTGAGTTTATAGGGGAATAACTTTTCATAGGGCTGGCTTAGATTGGATAGTTTTTCTTACCCCAATAAATTAAATCGTTATTTAAAAACTTATTTTCCCAGATATTGAGTTTAGGCTGGAAATAAGTTTTTGCACTTTACATGCAGTTTCAATGCTGTACTGTAAATAGTTTATCACAGAAATGGCAAATCGGGTCAAATTACTTTTTCTTAATGTGATTATTTTTATTTCTTTTGCAATATATATATTGTATATTTTTCACTTTCCCCTGTTAGATGCATATGAGGTTGTAAACCTGTCATTGATTGGAATCTATATGTACAAGGTTTAGTCTAAGTATACGCTGGCAGCACCTTATTACTTTCTCATCATAATCTCAAGCTCATTTATTAGAAGCTATTTGAAAGCATTTTCTCATCATCTAGGAAATGTTGCCAACTCAAAATGACCTAACGTCTGCTCATAATTGATGCATAGGGATTATGTGCCATGGTGCATCTCAGGGTTTGGGCCCCATACGTTTAACTGCTCTGCCTGCCGTGTGTTCTGACCAACCGTCCCGGAGAGGATCCAAATCCCACTCTTGCTTACACATGCTTACATAACATAACTTAACATAGCTTACATAGCTTATCATAAAGGACGCATAACTAGATTTTCCAGTTTTTCAAATGAGAACTACAGACTAATATATTTTATTTAAATTGTTTGTGACGGACCAAGACAAAGTAGCACATAACTATGAAGTGAAAGGAAAATGATACATGGTTTTCAGATTTTTCTTAGCAGAATTTCAAGGTGGAGTTGTGAAAAGTATGATGTCTAGAATGAAGACCTCAGGATCTCAATCTTTGGTTTTTCCAGGTGATGGGATTCAGTTGGTACTTCAAGCGATGGCCTGTAGGGAGTACTGCAGGAGTGAGCCAACAGATTGAGAGTCAGCTCCTTTATTTTTGAGGCGTAGGCTCTGAGCTCTGAAAGAAGTGAAGTAGTCCTTCTGGGGTTCGAGTCAGTCTCTGCCTGGTGAGGATAAAAGTAGGTATCTAGATGTCTTCTTCATGACTGAGGATATCATCCTACTGAGAGGAGACCTTGGACCAGATGTAAAACTTTTTGGAGGGACTTGGAATAACTTTGGGATTGGGAGTGCCAGAAAGAGGAATTTTGGAAGTTTCACTCCTTAACCATATTTGCAGACAATGATAGATGGGTGGATGGATGGATGGATGGATGGATGGATGGATGGATGGATGGATGGATGGATGGATGGATGGATGGATGGATGGATGTTTGTTGTGTTTGAAAAATGCCTTTATTTTGGACTGCAATTGTTTAACACCAGAAATGGTTTATTTTTTTCCAGTCAAAACCTTGCAGCAACATGAAAATATTTTAGATTAGGTAATATGTATTGAAGAACAGAGGCAATGGAGTTATTATATGAAGTGCAAAACGGGCATTTAAATTATACTAAATCACATTAATCTAATTTAAAAGAGATTTTGATCATTTGATTGCACAAAGTTTGTTTTCGATCAAACCACGACTAACTCAACAAATATCTAATTTTCAGTTTTTGTGGTAAACAGGTCAATGGTAAAGGTCTTGAATATATATATATATATATACACACACACACACGCACACAAGGTGAGAGGCCTGGTTCTGCTTTACTTTTTTTAGGCCTTGTTCCAGCTGTTGAGATCTGCTGCAACTTAACATAGGAATGAGGCCTCTGGTAAAGGAAGAGGCTCTACCACAGAGCTGCTGGGTGATAAATAAAGTAGGGCAGGGGTAATGATGAGGCATCATCGATGTAAATGATACTCAGGGAGGCCTGGCAAGAGGTGTGTGGGGGAGCGGCGAGCAGGTGAATGTGAAAAAAGGGAAATGCGGAGACACCAGCACTCCTGAGAGATGGGAGCAGGTGAGAGGAAGGGTTGGAGGAAAGGTGGATGGATGGAGGAAGGGAGAGAGGGAATAAGAATGATGAAGAGGGAGAGGAGAGAGAAACAGAGGTGTTGGGGTGGTGATGTATGTAGCCCTGTCACAGAGTAGTCGGGGAAGATACAGTGTACTCCTTACGCTGGGGAAGCAACACCTCCACCCACTCAACAAAATACACACACATTTGGCTGCCGTCCCACAACCACCCACTATCTCTCCCTGGGTCAGGCCCGATGTAGGGGTTGACTAATAAGGTAAAGGTTGTTAGGTTGATCCCCAAAACAGACAGGGGTGTTTTCTGGCTGTGAGCTGGCAGCTGGAGGATTTTGGTATTACTTCTAAACTTCTCACCAGCAATGCCCTTGAATAAGACACATAGTCCCACGCTGCACTGTAGGTGGCCTCCAGCATCTCTGATGAAATGCAAATGTACAGAGAGCTGTAAGTGATTGGAGAGGAAATATGAATATCTGTCTTCTGAAAGTGCACCAATCAGACTGGAAACAGAGAGTAATAGTTTCAAAGGAAGGATGAGAACTCAGGAGTCGGTGTGCAGTGCAGGATCCTGTTTTGCATTCTAGTCTGACTAAGCCCTAAAAGACAAAACGCATCGTTAGCAGCTGACCTGAGTAACTACACATTTACATATTTTCTTTGCATGATAATGTTCTTTGATGTCTGTCACTTCCGTATTTAGCTTTGGTTGGAATCTTATTCAGCAAAAAAAATTTTTATAATTTGAGAAACGTCATCAAAAGACACATCGGAGTACAGTAACAAAAAAATCCTTTTATTTTGTTATTTTTTTATCCTCATTTTGTTTTAAAGCTTATTTTTTCAATTTATTCATTATTGTAATATTCGATATGTGTTTTTCATTTTTACTATAAAAACAAAGATTTCTCAAAGCTGCAAATGAAATACTGACTGTAGATAAACTTTCATGGATGTTGGATCAACATGATTGATCTGCAGAAATTATTTTTTTATGTGCATTAATTCAAGGCATAACAGACTGCTGACTAATTTTTCCTGATTATGGAGAACTGCAGATTTCATTCTCTAATACAAAATATGAAATCTTTACACTAAATATTTTCTTTTCATTTCAGTCATTATATTTCAAATGTAAAATGTCAACACATCTTTCATTTCCTTAGTTTTTCTACAATTTTCATTTATCTTACACTTGATTCACCCACACAGTAAAATGAACAATAGCCTTCCAATGTTGTGTTTTTTCAAACACACAAAAGGTCATTGTGTGTTTGAGCTTGTCAATTCAGTTTAATTTTCTAAATAAAAATAAAATTCAGCTTTTCTTTTTGTTTTACTCTGTTAAATTGTTACAGGTTAACATAGGAACTGAATTTATAGCTCTACCAATAACTGAAGAAACAAGATATTCATTCAGCCATCCTCACATTTCCTCAAGTTTTCATATGTTTAACCTCTATTAAGTACAAGAAAAGTAAAAAGGAATCCATATATAGATCTGTCATTATGAATTTTATAAATTTAGCACATATCTGAGGTATCCAAATGTAAATTTAAGAAGTTTGTGGGAAGTTGAGAAGTATGTGTGTGTTGGTGCTCCAAGTGAGAGAGCACAATAATCCATTCTCTCCACAGTGGTATAGAAAGAAACTCTTGTCAGGCAGTACTCCTCTAACACACACGCACACACCCCAACTGTTGTCATGCTGTGGAGCCATGATCACATTATCTTCCACTGGACCCTGCACACTCATTCACTTATATAGCATTCTGTGTAGATTTCCTTCACACATACAAACACAGACAGTGCAGGAGCCATTGCTCACCTGATGGGCTAGTTGAGCTGAGAGTGGCATTCCAAACACGCACACACACGCCGACACGCAGTGGTCCTGCTGACAAGCTCTTCCACGCCAGATTAATCTGGTTTACAGTCTTATCTGAGTACAGATAGCACCTCTACGGGCACATACATATACACACAAAAACACACACAAATATAATATCACAAACAACATTTGGAGAAGCAATGAACTGGAGAGATGGTGCCATACACACAAACAGAAACATGGACACACAGTGTAAAAAGTGTACAATTGTCTGTTTACCTGCAGGTGGGCCGGCCAGCAGTAAACATGGTCAAACAAAACAATAAGAAGAGAGTTAATAATAATAAAAAATAAAATAAAAAAGACCCAAGTGAAAAGAGAGAAACAGGCTCCTCATGTGAGAGTTGCGAGAAAGTGGGGGGTAGCAGAAGAAAGTTTGGATTCGACAAACATCCCATTAGTCACAGCAAGGCCTCTCCACTCACTCCCCAGACAGACAGAAATATAACCAAACGAATACCAAAGCAATAATCTTCACAAACTTCTCTGTCCTTTGTGCTTTGGCAAGGTCAGCTTAGCTTATGGTTTCAAATGATCTTTTTCAGTTTTTACTTCTGCTCTGCACTTTCCCGTCTTTTGTTTCTGTGTCTACATGGCAGGTGAACTAATTTAGCAATACGTTTTAAGTTCCTTTCTATGTGTATAATATGCACAAGATGGTTTTTATACACTCATGACACAACATAGCTAAATAAAAATTCTTACAAACATTTGTGATTTCTTATGTTGAATAGTCTAAGTACAGATACATATTCATTAAAAAAGCGTGGTGTACGTGAGCAGAGCAGCTTTAACATTTAGTCCTCCATGAAAGAAGCAACGAAATTAGGTATTTTATATGATAATGCATTTATACTATAAATAGTTTTAGAAATGTTAAACTGGAAAAAGGAATGTATAAAATCTTCCTATAAGCAAAAATGTGTTTCTTTTTTGAAAATGCAAAAAAACCTTTTAATTCCATTTTTTCATCCCTTCATCTGTTTCCTTTTTCTCCAGTCTTTGAGCTTCCAACGGTGGAGAGTTATTGATTTAGCATCTACTTTCCAAGAAAAAGAGGAAATAATTAGAGAATATAGAACAGATAACTGGTGGAGAGGGAGAGAGATATATATGAGAAAGAAAAAGAGAAGCTTTCTGCAGGGGGAAAGTGATAATGACTACAATGTTTCACTCACTGTCCTCAGCCACTGCCTCTCCATTAAATCCTCAGATTGGAGACATTTTACTCTCTCTGTCTTTAAACGTGGTAAGCTTCCCAACCTGACAGCAAATCCACTGACTAAATAAACAATTAGTTTTATAAAAAGTGTTATTTCTTATATTAAGTTATTTATACATATTCTAACAAAATATATACATAGTTTAAGCTAGTTAGAAAATGTCAGTATCTTAAATCCTTTACAGTGTACTGTTTCATTTTCATGATGAAATGCTGTTTCTATTTGTAAATGTTTGTAAAGTGATATTACTGTTGTGTTGGACATTAATTCAAATTATCAGTTGGAAAGGTAAAGATATTTAAGTCTCACTGGAGCTTGTATTTTTTAAAAAGAGTAATGACTTTTCATTTTAGGATTCAATGTGTTTTCTCAAAATTTCCACTGATTTCACAATCTCTTTTTCCTCTTCAGTTATTCTTCTGTCCGGGCTGTTTTTCTTCCACTGAGTAAAAACAGATTTGTTACGACACTGTGTATGCACGCTGACAGCACTGTTGTGTATTATTACAGTGACAACAGGACACTAAACTCCACTTTTCACTCCTCACAAGGAAAACGGGCTGAATGTCAATTCCAATTTCTCACCAATTTCTCTCTCTGCCTGAGTCAAAAGCAGAGAGCTTCAGCAGTATAAAGTTGGTAAATATGAGTTGGAGCAAAGAGAAAAAAAAAACAAAAAAACATCAGATGCTCCGTCTATCTTACAATTCTTCTTCTGGGTTGAATCCACAGCAATCTCTTCTTCTCTCCATTTCTTTATTTTAAGCAAACTCTTTCCCTTCCATCCGTAGGTTTTCCCTCTGCTACTCCTGATCTTCTCACTTGCACCCCACTTTCCCTGTCTTGTCATGGACAGCTGTCGTCTGTGTGTGTGTGGGGGTGTGTGTGTGAGTGTGAGAGAGAGTCTGCGCTTGTGCTCTGTCAGTCTGTATGGAATGCTGTGAGTGGCCTCTACTGGCTGATTGAAGGGAAATAAGATGATTTATTTAAAATAAAAGCTGCACTGCTTCCTTAAACACATGCAAACTCACAACTGAAGCAGGGAAAGAACTTGAAATAATAGAATTTTAAATGCAAATATTATCTGCAGAGAAATTATACTATATGTCTGATTGTTCTGTTCATGTTTCTTGCTTACCATAAGAGCATTATGTGTATGATGTTGTGTGTGTATGTTTTTGAAAGGGAAAGAAAGGCTATGTGAGGTACAGTGTACAGGGAACAGTAGGCCATAGATTTATTGCTTTCAGGGGAGTGGAAGGCTGCAGGCCTCAGGGGTCTGTCCTCACATCAATATAACAATGACATACATCGACCCAACAACGGCCCACTTGCTTCATCACTAGGACAAAGTAGCATCAATAGTTACACAGAGAGTGCCGCTACTCTGGTTGCAGAAAAAAAAGAGCATAAAAATGAATAAAAGAACCCCCAAATGGTTTGGGATGGAGAAACAGAGCAAAATTGGCAGCATGTTTGAAAAATCTGGTAGAATATATTTGCTAATTTTACTTGAAAGACAAGTTGTGGTTGAGAAAAAAACAAGCTAACAAAAGTGTAGAGTGGTTTGTTGTAGAGAAGCACCTGAAACTGACAATAAGTTGTAAGTATTTTGAATAATTTATTTCCTAATTTCCTTAATCTGACACCATGTTTTACTTGTTGCTACATAAATACTGCAAAACCATAAGTTATGATCAGTCAGCACATCTCTGATAAAAATATAATAATAAAATAGAAAACATTTATTACCTATCACAGTAATCAATTTTATTTTTGGAAGTTTTGTTTGTACTCTGTAAAGGTGCATGTAGATTTATCATACCTTTACTCAAACTAAATTTAATCCCAGTATGTGGCATGGAAAGTGATGAAATTCTCACAGGTTATAAATATGGCTCAATTATTGAACTTTCATATTAGAAATAAAATTTGTTTTGGGAGGCTTGTTTTCTACACCTGATGAAAGTCAGCTATAATATTACAATCTGAGGATAAGTACCTATTTAGTCATTGCTACTGAAGCATGAATGAATTGGTAACAATTTGAAGAAGTGTAACACAACAGGCCTGGGATTTCATGTGAAATAAATAAATTCATCTGACAGGTATAAAGACAGTTATGGTTAAACAAAATCAGGAGTTATTAATACTACAATAAAAAAAACACTAAGAAGGCTTTTAACAAAGAACACTGCAAATACAAAATACTATAGTTAGTACATAATACTCACAGGAGCAGCAGGAAGCACTAAAAGCAGTTTTCTCTATTTAGGTATCCTAAGAGAAGACAGGTTTTGCGGAAAGCTATTCAGATTTTTAAATATGTTCCCCATGTAGTCACATCTCAGCAGTAAACTTGGCAGTATGATAAATAGGCTTATTTTGAAAAAAATCAACACTGGTCAACCCATTATTAATGTACTTTGTTACCTTTGCTCTTCATTCTATTCCCAGAGTTCTGCATTATAAATCTTAAATTGAGATATTTTCATACATGTGTGGCAGCTGGCTAAACAGAGCACAGTGCAGTTTATAATTTGCATATGTTTTATTATAAAACTCCTATGATCTGACATTTTACACATTGAGTGTTTTAGTACAAGACTTCTTATTGCAAGCTTTTAAAACACATTTATTTTTTGACTTATGGAAAACAGATAAATCACAGATAAACAGAATGAGGGTCAAGTTCCACGAAAGAGTTATCTACTGGTAAAAAGAGACAAGTGCAAGTGGAGGGAAAGGCATGGTCGGTATTTTCTTGCTTGCTCTATCATTATAGTTGTATTTTTGGCAAGTATAAGACATTAGTTCAAACAATGGTTGAAAGACAGGAAAGGAAATAGAATAGAAAGAAAACAATAAAGGACAGGACTGTTATCAGAAGAGGAGGGGAAGAGAAACAATATGCTGTAACAGTGAGCCGAGAGAGTTTGTTGCCACTGAGTGATGAAAAGTCCATATGTTACAGAGCCATCATAAATTATGTCCCACAACGTATGGTGGAGGGGCACGGAGACTGGTGTGTATGTGTGTGCGTGTCATCCAGAAATAGGACACCCAGCCAGCTAGTCAGACAGCTAGCCAAGGAAACAAATAGTTCTCCTCGCCACCAGGACAAACCTGCTTCACCTATACCTGCCACACCTAAAGCAGCGAATACACACACAGAGACACACAACCACTTATTGTACAAAAACATGCAGAGGAGAAGCTTAGACACCAACTTTACCAAACACACTTTGAAGGGTGGACATTTTAGGTTTCAAATAAACATGGAAAATTCACCAAATAGAATTATGTATGTACAGTAGTAAGGACCTACAACCTAATTGAATAATGAGGAAAGTGAATCAGCACAGATGTTATTGTTCAGCAGCTATTGTCAACTTTTACAGAAGAAAGGCTAATTAGTGACACATGTTCACTGAAAATCAGAAGTGCCCGATTCCTCAGAACAACTTTTTTATATCTTCTATTGGATGTTTCAAATAAGCATTATTAGAATCAGCCTTACAGCGCAAACAACAATAATACCAATGCATTAGCGCCATCCAGAAAATGTTTTTTTTTTTTTTAATTCCTGGTTCACGAGCTGTAATCTTCCCTCTGACTGAATAGGACACAGCCAGAGGTAGAGGCTGATCTTGCCCCAGTGTATGATTCTGGCCCACGAAACGCAGCACTGCTACCTGGCTGTTTGTGTTTGTCCCTGCTCTGTTTGTGTGTTTACTAATAAATCATCCCATTACACATCATAAGTAGGCCATCATAATTAATTGGCCAGTCAAGAGAAGCTCTGACAACGAGCCCCCAGCGGTGAACATGTGGACACACATGCTGTAAGAGAAAGCTCTCACACAAACAGCAGGCCGCTCCAATAGTCCACAAGTAACTACAAAATAACTGTCCATATTTATGTATGGAAATAAGCATCGAATCACAAATCTACAAAAAAAACAAACAAACAAAA
Source organism: Brachyrhaphis roseni (assembly GCA_903066815.1). Lineage (NCBI taxonomy): Eukaryota > Metazoa > Chordata > Actinopteri > Cyprinodontiformes > Poeciliidae > Brachyrhaphis > Brachyrhaphis roseni. Next base: position 34,723 of record CAEFZY010003751.1, read on the forward strand.
AAAAAAGACTGCACTTGGAGTAATCTGTGTATTTTCAAGTTTCCACTTAAAACTTGTCTTGTCCTTATATTAAGGCAAAATCTACACTCAGTGAATATTAAACATTTTTGAAGTTATGATTAATTCTGCATATAACTATATAAATAGAAAAAGTTATCAAAAAGACAAAAACTTGCCTTTCCTTTGCCGTTGTTTCCAAACATCCTTTGGCACATATTGGCGTATACCAAAGAAAGTTGCACAACGAGCAATAAATGCATCAGACACAAGGTCAGAAGGTATTCAGATACAAGAAAACCAAAAGGACAGTGAACAATGTTCCGACACACAATAGAGCTCAGTTCAAAGGATAGTCAAGTCAGTGTCTATGTGTGCATGTTACATGTGCGCCGTGGTGTGAGACTGCACATATGCACACAGCTGCTTTGTTTCTGCTGCATGACCTGCTGCAGCAGCATGTGGCCAGAGTGTCTCTGAAAGAGATAGGCTGTGGAAGTTTGTGGAGCTGTCAGTGGTAAAAGGAAATGAGGGGAAGGTGACCCTGGAGAAAAAGAATGAATGACCTCTGATACCCATCTTTAGATCGGAGGAGAAAAAGACACCTGATTGGGCTTTGAATAATTTAAAGGGACATTCCACCCAGGCTTGTAACCCCACCTTCTAACACTGAGCTAAAATAAACAAATGTTTCTCTTGACTTCAGGTGAATGGGTGATTCAAACCATGTGTTGCTGCATGTTTTTCAAGCTTGATTACTTTTAAGTTATTTATTATTGCATTTATTTTCATACATAATGGATTTTCTTAAAGAACAAGAATCAATATTCAGGGCAGTCTGCTCTTTTACTAACTGTCTTATTATCTAAAGCTCAGCTGAAAGCTTCTTGATTTGCAGTAAAAGCTCAGAAAAAGATGTCGATTGCAAAAAAATGTGAAAGTTCACATAACTTCACTTCTCACATATACATTTTAACTTATTGTATGTCCAGTGCTTTGCCAGTGTGATTTAAAGATATCCAAAGGTTATTCATTTCATCTCACCAATATTATACAGTGGGGGTATTATTTATGCAGCTAATGTATTTGAGATCTCTTTTATAATCTCTGCATATCAATCACCATCTGTTGGAAGGTTCCATGTTTATAAAGTTTGCATTCTGCATAAAAATGCATTAATTGAACAGCAGAATTTTAAACAGAGTTTAGAATGTTAATTTTATTTTAAAAACTTTGCAAAAACATCAGGCACAGCTTATTGCAAAAAACGGATCATTTTGTCCCAGTGATATCTGCCATTTATCTTCATAACCAGTAGTGTAATGAGTGGCTTCCAACCTTTCACTTTTCCACCTTCGACTTTACCATCGGCTTTCAACTGATGGTATTTTTTACACAATCTGCATGATGCCAATAGTTCTGATCTTTTAGAAAACTAAAAGATCTACTCAGACTGTAGATTAAATAAATATATTTGGACTCCCATTCAAGCCTTGCTCCACTCCCACCCCTATGGTATTAAAATAAAGTGTATAACACTTCCTACAGTAGCCTAAACATAAAAACAGACTGAAATAAATTTGTTCCCTGCATAGTAGTCACATACTGAACCAAACAGGTGAGACCCTAGGCTTGTTAGGGTAGGGTTAGGGTTAGGGCAAGTTTTCTTCCTCAGAGCTGCAAATTTACTGACAACAGAGGTGTCGTCACATTGGTGCTAACAGACTGATGTTATAAAACAGACAGCAGAATATACAATTGAGAAACATTCTGGATTAGTTTCCTTTCAATTCAGATTTGCAATACCCTTGTGGTGTCCCATGACAAATATGACAACTGCTTTTACGCCATAGAATGGCACAAGTGGATTTAAGAAGCAGCTTAAGTAACAGAGAAAATCGTTCACTCTCTGTGTCTGCCAAGAGTCTCCAAACACACCAAACAGATTTATTGGTCTAATCTGGGGACCCCTGCACTGACATCCGCGAGTGAGATGAGGGAGAGACAGAGAGAGGCCAAGGTCAGGTTTAACAGGGTCAAGTTCAGTCCATCTCCCTGCTGCACTGCATTATGCAGTCAACTGACAGAATTAGCATAGCAACCCGATTTAGCCAACCTCTTTTCTCCCAGTTCATTACTATATCACATCCACACACACACACAAACACACACTCTGTACATTTTGTTTCATAGGCTTTTACTGTTTCCAAGCTATGGCAGACTGAAGCAAAAATCAATAGACTTGTTTCTCCAGAGCTAAAAATCTGAAGAATTTTTTAAAAGCTCGATTTAAAAGATTCAAATTGTTGGTCAAAGAAAAATACAACAAATGATTAATTCTAAATTAGATATTTTTATTTGCAAGCAATTTAAAGGGGTGATGTTATGTAATTTTGAGGCACACAATGCCATTTTATAGCACAATCAAGTAATTGTTACTTTCAGTTATTATAAAAATAATAACTGAAAGGAGATGGCGGCGGAGTTCTGCGTCAGTAGAACTCAGTAGAAATTTAAACATGAGTTTAAATTTCTTTTAAACATGACTTAAAAGAAATTTGACTTTGTAAATTGACGCCTACTCTTTCCGACACTACACCCTCAGCAGCAATGCTTCTCCATGATGCCATTTATAACCATTCTTAGGAGTGCTTGTCATTCCTAAGAACTAGTTCGTATGATAAGCTCAGCAGACTTGGAGCTCCACCAGGTGTTTGTTAATTGCTGCTGCCGCTAGTCTGGAGGGGAAGGGAGTTGTGGGAGAGGAGCGCTCTGTGAGGCAGAAGCTAAGCTGGAGACTGCACCTTTGGGTAAATGGGCGGCAAGTCTTTAGGCACTCCTGAATGGCTACAAGGGAAGATTGAAAGATTTCTCAAACATTCATCAAAAAAATCAAAGCAACACTCCAGGTATGGAGCTCAAAAAGTTTTAAAATAATACACTACCCTTTGTAGCGTATCTTTGTAGTTTTCAGTCTGCTTGTTGTTTTTCTTTTTGTGCTGTACTTAATTTTTTTTTTCTAAATGAGCTCAACTGATAAAAATATTCAGACAACCTCAAATACTCTGAAGATTATCTGAAGTTTTAAAAAAAAAACTAACAAAAAAAAACAATTACTGACCGCCAAACCGGCATGAAAGCTGAGAAGTGGCCAAAAAAAGAGAAATAGAACTTAAGGTGTCGCATAAAGGTCGGGAATCAACAATCACAAAAGCAAAAATGCAGCATACACACTGATCATTTAGCGAAGCACTGAGAGAAAAAAAAAAAAAAGCTAAGTCTAAATTAAGATGTTGGATGCTGGCTTTCCAATAGGACCTTGACACAGCTGTTGACCTACTCATGACAGGATCCCAGTGCTGCGGATTTGGAATTCTATTAGTATTACCAGCTCCAGAGGAGGGGAGGGAAAGTGTCATGCAGTCATCAGGAAGAGGCCAATCCATAGCTTCTATCCATCAGCCAATTACTGGTGCTAAAGTGGAATTAGATAGGTATTGACAGTGAGAAGAGGTGGAGGGAGATTAGCAAGAGAAATGGAAACAGCAGAAGAACGGGAAAGCTGGAGGGGGAAGGAGGGGAGACGGTGAACACAGATGAATGGAGAAAAATAAAAACAGAGAAACTGGGGAGGAGAGAGGAGGAGAATATTTTGGAAAGAATGGAAAGAGAGCTGGAAAAGGCAGGAAAAGTTACAGAAATCTGTGTGTCAAACATCTGCATGGAAATTAATATTAAATATGCTTTTTTTGTGTTTTTTTACTGTTTGGTTATTTTTATGAACTCAGAAGAAATTATTCTGTGGTGCCAAGAAAACCAGAAAACAGCTGCTACTTCTGGAAATTATATTATTTGAATTCATTAATATAAATAACATTATTCTATATCGCTTCATTATAACTAAGAAGAAGTGGACAAGAAATCTGTTACAGTATAAAAAAAAAAGGCAAAATCTAACTTTTTAAGGTGAAAAAAGAAACTATCTTAGGCTTAAGTTTAAGAAAGTGAAAAGTGGTTGAAACAGCAAGAGAAAAAGATTTTTAAAAAGATAGAAGAAAAGGAGATGGCAAAAAACAGACAGTAAATTGTGTGGGAAGGAAAAGGGATGGGACAGAAAGGGATGAAAGAGAGGGAGAATATATACTCAGAGCTATGTAATGAATTTATGCCTGGCTGGCAGATCTTTATAAGTTATTGGAAAAATAGTCGGGGCGGCGTATTGACACAGCTGGGTCTGAGATCAATACATTGAGAATGAGCAATACATTTTAATTTAAAACTGTTCAAACTTTAGCAGCAAATCCATGTGGCTCAGCGCAGCCTTTTGCCCCATCACAACGCACTTCAACTAACACATACTCATATAAACATGCATTTCTGCACGCAATCATATGCACACATACGTATAGACATGTGAAGGCTTGAGTTGACAAAGATAGAAAATTCAGGTTTCTTGATCTTAGCGCAAGCATCACTGTGACAAACATACTGGGACTTCTATCACTTCAGAGGACATTACATTAACTGAGTTTCAACCTAAACTTTAACAACAAATATGACAATATTTGCATGACAAGACTTTCTATATGTTTTTTCGTGATGTGACAGTAGAAATAACTGATATTGTCATGGGATTGTTGCATAGAAAAGCAGGTGCTGTGCTACAGTATGAAAGCTCACAATTTTACAGTAATAAAACACAAATGCATATTTTAAAAAGTTCCATTGCGCTTTAAATGTATTTATTTTGTAGTCTCCATCCTTGTATTGATGTACGGATTTGGTGATGTGGACAAACTTTCCGTGATGGTGCAACCCAAAGTTGTATTTACAATTTGTGTAATTTTAAACAATCCACTATTAGGCTTCGGGTAAGATTGCATTCAAAAAAGATAAGTTAGAAAAAGAAGAATAACTTGGTTATATTGAGTGGTTATTAGAACTACTGTGGCCATTTAATCATTTCAGATCAATCTGGCCATTTTTTCCAGCATCATAAGGGCATTTTCGTCCACCAAAATGCATCAAACTGGACGCTCCCTCTTGTGGCTGTGCATAAAAATCCCAGTAGAGCTACAGTTTTGAAATACTATACCAGCATCCATCCCATGTTTAAGGTAACTTAAACTAGTTCCCTTTCTTCCAATCTAAGATTTAGGTACTCATTGCTGCTCACTCTCTAATGAAAAAAGAATAAATCTGAAAGGCCGTAGCAGCTCAGATAAGGTAACCCTTCTAAAACTAAACTTTTTTGTAAATTATGATGGACTTCTTTACACACAAAACATCTGTTTATAAATACTCTGAACATGTCATGCAGCTGCTTCTGTGTCAAATAGCACTTTGTCATTCTGATTCTCCTGTTTATCTCTCTTCACATGAGTTATTTAGGATAAACTAATAGCTTCTTTATGGTCAGTTTATCAATGTGCATGTAGGAGGGCACTCTGGACAACTGTTTTCATCCTGCTCAATTAGCATAATTAATTAACATTAATCAATACAAATAAATTATTTTTCAGCACTAAGAATAAATTACACTACATCTCCAACTGATCCAGCACTTTGCAAAGCTTTTATTGATCTCCTAAGAAATGAGATAATACTCAGTGATGAGGCTTATAGTATTGTATTCCTATTGTAGTTGGCCATCTGAATGCTTACATCGTCCATCATTGACCTAGTAGAACAGAAGAAAACTTAGTATGCGCTTAGACAAACTTTCTCCAGTAAGTAGTCCAAATAAAGTCCACACTTAATTTTATGTACACTTATGCTAAAGCAACACAAATCTACAATATATTTCCTTTGCTTTCTAAAAACGTCTAAATGAAAGCAGAGCAAAATGACCAAAGGCTTTTTTATGTGGTCACAAATTTTAAGTGAACTTCTACGTAGAAACAGAATGTAAAGTCAACATTATGACGCAGCTCTATATGAAATTTTAAGGCTTTATGAAAAGACAAATGCAATTTGAAATAGATGTGGCAAACACATGCCAGCCAACACTTCCACACATGCGTCTGTATTGCTGTCGGGTTTTCAGTGGCTTGGGTTAATCAGAAAACCAAGGGGAAGGGTGCTATCTACTCACTACACTGCCGCATTTATTGATTCTGTTTACACATACACACATGGGCATGTGCTCACACACTAAAAAACTGACACCCTTTTTCACCTGAAGAACAGCGGCCCATAGCACCTCCTTTAACTAATCCATTGGCCCCCAAATGGATTTTCACATTTTACGCTCCTGCAAGGAGGGGAAAACACTGGAGCAGAACTGAAAGTGATATAAATGTATCAAAAAACAGATGAACAAACATTGTGGGAAGATTTATTACTGGAGATTTTAATAAAAATGGGAGGCGGATGAATTGATTTTGGTTTAAGGGAGGGTGTTATAAGGAACAATTTATCGGGATGGCCCAGCTAAGATGCATTATTTTCCGATTGTTATCTGGCTTCCCTGTTTAAGCGCCTGATTTGTGTTGTGTATTGCATTTTATGGGTAAGAAGGAAAGGGGAACTTTCAATGATTTAGGTGGGATGTATTAATCAAAGGCAGCCAGTGTGAACCATAGATCGCCAAGCAAAAGAGGTACAGGTGACAGCTCATTCTGCTAAAGAATGTTTTGGAGCTGCACATCACCGCTTCTCAATTCCTCTTTTCCTCCTCAGCTTCCTCACCGCCTCCTTGTTTCGTGCTCTCTTCATCTCACTATCTTTCTCGCCTCATCATATAAGCCCCTTTCTCTTTCTCTCCTTTCCTGCTATCTTTCTATATCCACACCTCTTTTCCACAGTATGGTGCACACTTAGTTTTAATTTTATGAGGCTGAGAGTAGCTTTTAACCATCCATGCGGCAAATAAACTGGGGATTACGAGTATTTAGTGTTTTCCTCCTTCGTAAATGCTCCCACAGTGCTCAGTGACCTTTACTGCTGCCTCTGACATGCTAAGAGACAAGCCCATCATCATCATGAGGTTTATGGATTCACTTCACTATCCTTTTGGAATTGGTCTGCTGTTTGCCGTTGTACTGGTGGCATGTTTTCTGGTTTATCTTTGTGTTTGTTTGATGTTTTTTTCAGCATTTTATAAGGTAACATCACATGTTGTGTATTTTCTTTTCCTTTCTATTTTTTACATTGTTGTGGCTTGTTTCCAATATTTAGTCATCTCTTTACACAAACTTAGTAAACAAATATTTTCCAAGGTTGGTATTATTTAAATGATTAGCAAACAAATTCACAAAGCTATTTGCACAAGCCAAACACACGCAAACCAGAGCTTGCATCTTGAGTTAATCCTCAAAGTGCCCGCCAATGAAGATCTTCTCCTAAAACTGCCCTGCCAAGCAATTAACTTATCTCTGCATCAATACTGTTTGCTCACATTTTAATGAGACATTATGTGTGTAAGGCCCATATTTATATGAATGTGTGTAAATTACACAGAGTAAAATTTATCATATTGCTAAAAGACCAGCATAGATTGCGACATACAGACTTAGTAAAACAAATACTTCTTAAAGCTGTGAGTCTGAATAAGCAGAACAAAAAGAGAGAAAAACAACTTTCAGCAAAGCTGGATTTACACAGAGGATAAAAATATTACAAAATGGAAATTTCTTTCTCTCTTCTTGTTTGTATAAAATATTGTTTCAAATGATGCAAGTAAATGAATTGAAACTAAAACTTCTGAATGTAAATCATTTAACACTGAGGTTTACAAGCAAGTGTTAAACAGAATCAGATAACTTTGTTAACTTTTCAATAAGGGTTTTTCATCTCCTGGTCGGTCAGAAAGCTGGTGATCCACTTTAAAGTTGGAGGTGACATTTAACCCTGCCATACTCTGCTTTTTGGGGGACCATGGTGAGATGCTTCCAGCAGGAGGGAACCACACAACTCCAGATACGAAGATATAAATAAAAATGGGGGCAAATTGGCCAGTGCAGGATCTCAGGGACGAGAGGAAGACAATGTGAGCATTCCCGGTCTTCTGGCAATGAAAGAGCTTTTCTTTTTTTTTTTTTTTTTTTTACATCTTCCAAAGATTTTTTAAGTCCAGGTAGGGAGCCTGAGGAATGGATGGTTTTTGGTGCATCAAAGTGAGATGTGGATTAGTCTGTGGGATGGGTGAATGGGAGCTTTGTAAGTCTGCAGTAGAAGATGCAGGTCAAAATTACTTCAAGTTATAAGAAACAGGTTAATAAACTGTATAAAATGCTTTTAACGTAAATATACCAGAAGTATGGACAATTTTAGACTAGTTCTTGAACTGTAGTGCAAATGACTTACACATTCTTAGTCCTTGATTTGCCTGTTTCTGAAAATATGTTTGTGATTGTTTGGGAATTGAGTATAGGACTGAAAGAGATAATGTCCACAAAAGAATGATGAACAAAAAACAGAGCAAATAGCACAGGTTTGGGAGTTCAATCATAAATATTCACTTCTGTTAAACTAAATAAAAAGCAAAGTGGAGAGAATCAAGTAACCAAAGCTATTTTACAATAGAAAAGACCTTCAGAGTTGGGCAACTCTCTTCTCCTTCTAAACCGTTTTAGACAGCATAGTTCTCTTACACTTTCACACACACGCACACAAACAAAGATACACACAAATCCCACTTAATGAAAGGCTATTTGGCCTGGCCATACACCTGTGGTCAGACCTGTTTTCAGTTGATTTGTAAGTTAGATTGGCTGTGTAATGAATAAAGCTCAGTGTGTATGTGAATGTAGGCTGTTGTAGAAGCATTACATTTACAACAATTCTATGGCATGCATTAACCCTCTGCATCGTTAGGGCTATATTCACTTAGTTGTTAGATAAGAGCAATAATCCAACTTTACATTTAAGCAAAATATGTGACAAGTACATTTTAAAGTGGACGTCTAGTCATAGCAGTGTTGACAGTCAGGGAAATTAGGACAAAAAAAAAAGGCTTCAATGGGTGGATTTAGTGGAAAACAGTTTCAACTCAGTCAGAATGTTTGTTACACTCAGTGAGTCACAAATACAGGTTTACTGGTGCATGTGATTGGGTGGTCACTGGTAACCCTCAGATTTATATTGAGAAGTGCAGACTATGTAAAAGCATGCAACATGTGATTGATAAAAAATAATACACATTTAAATCAATAGTTGCTTAAAAATATAATATAAAAATGTAGGGTTAATCTTGGTTGGAAAGAGGGGGTGGGTCTTATTAAACTTTAAGACCTTTGTCCCACAAATTCACAGTCCAATGTTTTTATCAACATGGTTTAAATACACATACAAATGACAACATTAGTCGCTCGCTTTATCATTTAACATGAACACCGCCAAAACGTACAGCATACTTTTCAGACAATTTCAATGTTAAGTTGAACATTGGTGGAGAGTTTGACGCAAGCAATAAATGAATATCATAAGTGAGAGTAAGAGGGAAAAAAAGTCAATTAGATTTACATAATAACAGTAGTTCTAACGGTGACAAGTGAGGAAAGATTGGTTCTGTTAATGGTGGAATTGTGGTACAACATATGTAAGTAAAGATGTTCACACAAGAAGATATTCAGTTAATCATAAATGTCCATCCCCATATCACTTGCTGAGCAAAACAAAGTCTCCTGTATCTGTTCCAGAACCACTGTATGTACTCATGGGTGTCCACGTAAGTGAGAGTGTGCGCATATGTGTCTCTTTTGTGTGTCAGAACTGATTGCTCTTGACTTCATTAATCTCTGCAGTGTGGTTATGATTAGCTCTCTGAAGCATGCCAAAGGACATTTGACACACTCTCTCACATGCTCGTTGTCAGGTTTGGCCACCTCTCCAGCCTGTTGGTCCAACCAATTAGCTGGGTGCTAAGAGAAAAAAAATGAGTAAAAGACTACCTTCTGCCTGTCTGATTTAAAATAGAAGACTGGATTTGGATTGTTAACACCGTTTCTAAAAAAAAATCAAATGTGCTTTTTAAAAATGTACAATTCAGGGACATAACAGTCTGAAACTCAAGAATCTTAAGGAAAAGCTTTCCTGAGTTAAGAGTTAGCAGAGTTACCCTGCCGGTAAAACAAATAATAAAAGACAAATAAAATAAAATACAAAGTAATGCTAAGATTGGTCAATAAAAACAGTAAAAGCAAATGTAAAGAATCTGAAAATCCATATACAGTCCAAAAGGTGTACATAAGTTGATAAGTGTTATTGATATACCATTCTCAGGTCAGTGATTGTGTTTATCATAAGAAAAACAAAAATATTCACCACGGCACCTTCAGACCAAAAATAAATATAACAATCAACATCAGAGACAAGTTTAAATTCTCTCTTGATTTATTGTCTTAAATGTTTTGTTCTTTGAACATATAAAACCAGCTTTCAGGTTTATACTGCATAAATATATATACATATATATTACATCAGAATATTTTTTCTGTTTTTAGACAGTTAGGATTAAAACCATTTTTATACTTGATAAATGCCAGAACATTAACAGTGGGATTTTGTATTACTTTCTCAAAGTCAAAAGTTTACATACACTGTTCTGTAAGATGCGTATAGGCCTATCTTTACACTTTTAGGTAAGTCCAGAAGGTAATGTCATTGCATCGTAAACATTAAACACACTGCTTTCTTATCTGGCTTTGTGAAAAAAATAAAATAAAATAAATGCAGTCACCAACAAAAATCTTTATTTTGGAGACATTTTGTGTTTGACCACAGTGATCCTCATAGTACTCGTGACTATAATGTAGGAGGAGCATAAAGCCAGGATCCTTTGTGTGTGCACAGTTTGGGCCACAAGAGGCAGAAAACGCTAGAGGTCCATAGCCAGGAGCCTGAGCACTAATTTTTCTCAATTAGTTTATTTTTATATTTTGCGGATTAGATTCTTGGTGTTCTTTTCAATGTTTTTTCTCTACAGACCATTGTCTGCCCTTTTACATGTTGGGGAGCAAAATAAAATCAAGCTCTAGACTGCCCTTTATTGACCAACCTCTACTGTGGGTTTATGACTTTTACTTGCATGTTTCTAAAGTTTATTTCATAGACTGTTGTAAGTAACAGGAGTTGCTACAGACCCTTTCTTATTCAATTGATAAATGTATGAAATACAATTATTAAAATATAATGCAAACTATCTACAAGAAGGGGAGAAACTAAATGAAACAAGCAATTAAACAGTAACAAAGAGCAAAAGCAACAAAAAAAAAAATAGGTTCACAAAAGTCCTCAGATAGTTCAAGCTGAAGCTAACATGGAATACCAGTCAGACAAGCACAAACCTGAATTAGAAGCAAACAGGACCAGCAAATGGATAGTGACAGATGAAAAGAACAAGTGGGGTGAGATAGTAAAGTGTTGCGGAGAGGGAGTGTTGCAAGACTACACCCTGCCATGATCACAGTACATAGTGGATGATTTATTTTCTACCTCCAAAATTGAGTCGCTGGAAGAAAAAAAAATCTACATTCTATATTCTACATTCTGTTAAACTACTGAGAGTTTTATATTAAATGAAGAATGTGATTGTGGGCGTAAATGTGAGGAATATAAAGCACAGTCATGAGATGTGGCAATCATAGCCTTCATCTTACTTTCAACATCTTGTTCTGCTTTGATTGCCATGGTGTGTTTCCCTACTTTCTGTCAAAAAAGGAAGAAAATGGCACAAATAGAAAAATTCTTCTTATGTTTACGTACAGCCAGTGCTGCATATAGAAATACTACTTGTCAAATGTTAGAACTGTGCAGTTAAAAATTGTGCTTTTAATATGATCTGAATGAGAAATTAGTCTTCGTAAAAAACTTTTTCCATGAAAAAATAAAACAAAGAAAAGCTTTTACAAATGTATCAATTGTGAGAATAAAAATGAAAAACAAACTGTGATTAGAGAAGACAATCTATTGCCAGAACACGTAACGAAATTTTTGGTCCACAGAGAAAAACATTACAGTTTTAATAGTGATTGGACAAATAGTTTTGATTGTATACAGTATACAAATAATTTAAGATTTTCAAGGTTAATAACATGATTGGGCCTTAAAATGCATAAAATATTTGTTTCAATATATCTGCACATATAATTATTAGAAAATGTAATACTGCAAAAAGTAATGTAACCAAACAGTTAAAGCATAGGGAAATATGTTTTCAACTTTTCGGTAAAACCCTTGCACTTTGTACTTATTTCAACTGAGGAGTACAAATGAGGACACTCCCACACTTATTCTGACCCAAAATAACTAAATTCAAAAGTGAAAATATGCCACATGATGAGAACTACTCAGTATTTCAAAACAGGTTTGGTCTGTTTAAGCCTAGTTAGGTGTCTTCCTGGCTGCTGAAGTGAGAGTGAGCATTGTGTTGAGGCAAAATGTGACACTAGCTATTTATAGATCATCATCTAAGGGATGAGTGAGCCTTCAGCTGTAAGTGGTTTAATGAGTAAAACAAGGATACTTTGTTTTTTAATACAATTAAATCCCCTTCTTGCCCAGAAATGAATGAAAAATAAGAGTAGGTATCTGTATGTGAAGATTTCTTAATATCTAATGTAATAGCCCACCACAAAGTAGCACTTTGAGTGGCCCAGTCAAAGTGCAGATTTACTGAATAATCTGTGACAAAATTGGTGAACTGGTAGTCTTAAGTGCAGCCAGTCTGTCTGAATTTCAGCTAATTTGCAGAGAAGAATAGGCAGGGATTATCTGAAAGATGCATTCATTAAAACAGTTGCGGTTGCAATTGCAGTGTAATCTGTTTCCACAAATTATCGCCTCAGGGCAGGTGAATATATATTTATAACACATTTTTGGGGGGAATTTCTGTATTTAATTTCATTGTTGCTTGAATTTTTCCAACATTGCATAAAAAGTTTTTTTTCGTTTTTTAAATCAACTACATTTAAAACTTGAATCATGACGATCTACACAAACAACATACCGCCACGTTACTGTGTGTGTGTGTGCGCGTGCGTGTGTGCGAGAGAGAGAGACAATGCAGGCAACAAAATGACAAATTGTTGAAAAGCAAAATGAGAGGAGTAATGATGGCACAATAATGCCACATGTGTACTGTAGCCTAGGCTTTGTGCGCGTGTCAGTGTGTGGGTGGCTGTGTGTGTGTCCAATCCAGAAGGACATTTGCTGCTGCCGGCCCCACTGTCACAATGAGAGATTCATCACCACACACACGCACACACACACACCCCACACGCATACACAGATGGAAACGACCGCACTAATGGATCACCCCTGTCTGCATGCAATCCACCACAAATAATGATGAACCACCCCTGCATTAAACTATTTTACACAATGCTCAATTCATTAGTCTCCTTCCCTCCCTTTTTCTGGCTATATGTGAGATAATAAAGGTAAGATATTTCTCCTTTACCTCCAGAATCATAGTTTTTATCCATTAGTAAGACATTAGGATTTTAGAAAGGAAGACTGACGAGAGGTTAGGAGGTGGACATTTGGTTGCAAAAGCACCAACACCGTAAAAGTAACAACTGCCCCAGGAATAAAAAAAGAGCAATTTGAACACTATTGCTAAGAAGAAAAGAGCCAAGTTCCACCATTTTTAATCTATCAATAAATTAGATTGATGTTATAGATTTTTGAAGATGAACCTGTAAGGATCGATACAAATATTGAAATAAAAATGAGAATCTTTGTGGCAAATAAAAAGTAGCTCAAATAATAATTTATAGAAAATATTAAAGGGTTTAATGATTCAGTCGCAATTAAATTAGTTTAAAAAGGAAACATTGAGCAGCGCATCTAAATGAATGAGAACTTAAGTCTGATCCTATTTTTTGACAGGTAACCTGTAGGCCATGCCCTATAGTTCTCATCCATTGTGCTTAGATTGGACTGACTCCCTCACAACCCTGATTATATAGAGTTGGATAGTTATGCATAAGTAATATAAAGCAGACTGATGAACCACAAAATCCTACTCTGGACTATTGCTTTGGAAGCCTGTTACCAAGGCCCCTTTTTGTTGTTGTTGGGTCTGACTTCCTAATTCAAGTTCTGACCAATTGTGCTGCAATCTATTCAACAGGCCCATGGCATTTATCTGATTTTTCTTAAATTTTCTTAAATTCAAAAGGTGATGTTACATAGAGGGTCTGAGTACTTTGATGCGTTTAATGAAAAGAAAGAATGAAAGTCAGATTTTTTTCAGACAAGATGTTGGATTCCAATCTCTGGTCAATTAATTGGTAAATATAGTGATAAAGTTTGTTGTTTAAAAGAAAATGAAAGGATAACAGAAAAAAAATACTTTTTCTGTGTTTAACATGTAAAATATTAATTACCATGACATATTTTATTCGGATTGTACATCTACATTTTTAGTGTCATTTAATTAAAATGTATACCACTGTGGGATAGTGATTAAATAATAGCTGGCACAAATATCCTTTTCATTTAAAACACATTTTCCTTTATCATTCTATTTGGAGCAGGAGAGGAGAGAAGAAAGCGTCATTATGGATTTCAATTAAGTGATCCCTGGGCAGAGAGGGATGCGTCAGGGTGGGGAAATTAATGTGCTATGGACAGATGTTTAGTAATAATGGCCGAAAAAGGCCTGCCGAGAAACACATTCCATCCGTTGCACCCAGCTGTGACTGGAGGAACATGCTTGCACAGAAATACACTGAAAAAAGTGAGAGGCCAATATCCACGGGCACAATTGTCTAATCACTCATATGCTGACACATACAATAATGATAAACACACACAGTGCTGAGCACTTTCACATACACCCTGCTTATCAACAGAAACTGGTATCACCATTGGTGTGCATGTGTCTTTATGACCAGCGTTGGCCACAGCACATCCACCCCTCATTTAGGTAGAATGGGCAGAATGACTGGTTGAAAAAGCTTCTTGACTGTGGGAGGTGACTAGATGCATGTTAAGTGACATGCCCCGTATGGAGAGATGGAGTAAGAAAGAATAAAAGAAGCGGTATTCATGGAAAACTGTCTTTAAGGGCTTATTACCTCCCTGAGCAACAAAAATGTTTTGATTGAGAACTGACAGAAGATGAGCAAAAAAAAAAAGCTGAAAACCAAAGATATTAGGTAGTCAGGCAGAATCTGCATTATTAAACAGCATGTAAACAGCAGGTCTTTTATGATGTGCTCCTGTTCTTTTTTTTCTGTTATTTTCTCACAGAGACACACCTGGTGCCACCTAATCAGTGTTGTGGCAGGATGGATAGCTTCCAGCCATTCTTACTGCCTTGTCAAAACAACACTCTCCCAAAATCTCTCTCTGTGTTTCCATCTCACACACGCACGTTTTTCATAGCCTGTTGTCACAACAGCTCTCCGGTAATTACTAGGGTGGCCGCCCTCCTACTGCCCTTCGATGGATGGACTGTGCAACCATGGGTTCGCCCCTGCAGCCATAACTCTACACCAATGTCTGCGTACTTCTTTTCACCTGCACAGCAGCCAGCAAATTGGCTTCAGAAAACGACAGAGACACAAAGAAAAATTTCAAACAAGGTTTTTGACAGAGTCTTGGGTATATGGGTGCACAGACATGAAAAAACATTGAAGTAGACATATACTTATTCATTCTCAGTATTTATCATTTCCCTGTCTTCAAGAAGTAATCTATAATACATACCTCTGACCAACAGGCAGACAGGTGTCTTTCTTAGGAGAGATGCAAAACTACACAGTGACTGACCGACAGATAGACAGAGACAGAGAGACACACACACACACTGCTTTGGTGATCACTGTGACAGTGGAATATGACTGAAGAGAAGTGGACTGAAGATGAGAGGAAATAGGGAAGGGAGAGCAGGGAGACATAAACTGATAACTTTTGATAAAGGTTGATAACGTCAAGAAAAGACGGAAATAGATGAAAGAGCAGATGGAAGGAAGAGCTTTGGCGACTGACAGATCAATACAAACATCTACAATCTGCATCTACTGTAGAGAGCAGACATTTTTAAATGACTTTTTAGCATTCCTGCTCTTATTACTTAAATACTTTTTTAAACCTATATATAAAAAATTCAATAGATCTGAGTATGTTTTTTTAATAACCGTTGTTTTTCTTATGTTGTAATTGATCTTACTGTACATCAACAATAAGATCAATTACTGTTGATGTAATTGATCAATTTTGTAAATATATAAATGTTGGACAATAAATGATGTCTGTCCTATTCTACTCTAATAAAATGACAACATTTTTTTTTTTTTTCTGAAATCAGCTTTACTTTTGGAAATACTGACTTTGAGTGAGGCTATTAGCGTTATCCAGTTGTCTAGTATTTATTCATAACATCAAAAATCTTTGATTTGGCTATTCTTTGTAACAAAACTACTTTAATTAAAACAACAACAACAACAACAAAAAAAAACAGTCAGTTCCTAAGTTTAAAACAGACGATCAAATGACTAAACATATTGCATGTAAACGTTTTATATTAAACGTGTTAATGACATATAACATGAGTGGCGTGGTTGGACGCTATGAAGCGTTTAGTTGTTTTTCAAGTTTTTCCTACGAGTCCTGAACGCCTCTTCGGAACAGAGCTGTCGTTGCCAGGACAACAAGTAAACTGTCTGTGGCAATGGCTGATCTTCTAAAACTGAAACAACAAGTAGAGGAATTAAAACGTGAATACTACAACAAAAACAGGTTCGTGATATGTATTTTCATATGTCTATATTACTTATATTGTATATGTGCTTGTCGCAGAACTTTAAGTTTTGGGCAATAACGAATTAGCTTAACTGACATGAACTTTTTTTTGTCATGGAAATTTAGTGTCACGTCAACAGCAATGACATTAGGTTGTGAGACAATTTCACCGTTATCATTTTAGAAACTGTGTCGTAGCGATTGATTTTCTATAGAGGTTTTTTTTTTTTCGGATGCAGGAAAACCGACAGCACTTTTTTTTGTTGTTGTTGTTTTTTTGTGACATAATTAACGAAGAGGAACGTACAAATTAAAGGGTACATTGTGATTTTTATTTCCTAAAATATGGTTTGGTATGTTGTTAGTTTTTGGCTTTTGAGAAATCTAACAAAATTAGATTTCGTGAAATGTTCAATTTAGTTGTGAACACGCTATGTTTTTAATTAAAGGAGCACTTTTTCAGTTGTTGCCTTTTCCATCACTTGCCACAAATATAACTTTAGGGATTTGTTTTGACTAAAATATCAGCTTCTATTGAGTATGAGTGTATCTAACACCAACTCTAAAACAGATTTGCACATGTGAACAGGTCCATTAAAAGTGATCTACATTGTCAGTTCCACATCAGTCGTTTCCATCACTTAATTTTGTGTGATGGAAAACATGTTTTGACAGAAATAACAATAACAGTGAAATGTATTTTGTTTGCCTTATAATCACTTACCACATATTAGCACAAACAGTTTCACTAAACTTTTATCAGTTATTTAATGTTGTAATAAGACTGACAATCTAAAGTGATTCTTAGACTCTAAAAGATTCAACAAGTCACAAAGACGCAAATGATGTTGCGTCCCAGTTATGGCAGCTACATGCACTGAGTAGAATCATAAAGTTTAAAGAGAGCATCTAAATTAAAAAGGTGCTTATTTGTTTAGAAGCAAACAGTACATATTTTCAAAATTTTGATATATATTAATGTAAGTTTTAAAACTTTTTTAGTAATTTAAGCTTTACTTTAAAATTTTGTAGGTTATTTTCATAATACAGGCAGGCTCAAAATATGTCAGATTTATCAAAGATTTAAATTTAAAGTAAACTTTTCATTTGACTGACATTGTACTGGAAGTAATTTTTACAATTTTTTCTTGCATGTTTAAAGCACATTGAAATCATAACACATTTTGATATACAATTCATAATAAAAGACACCAATAATGCTTTGGAGGCCTGGGAATCATGGAGTGATGGTTACAATTAATTTATTGAATTGGAACACTCACATTGGTGAGGAGTAGAAACAATGACTGAAGGATTTTAGTGAGTCATTTTTATGCAAACAGTGGGAAATATCTTTAAAATAAATAGTTTTACATTCATTTAAATGTATGTGTTTTAAACACATTTTGTTGTAGTGTGGTGGGATTCTTTCCTGAATGTTGGACTGAAATGCCAAAAATTATATGTTTAACTTCATTACAATTCCAAAACCTGTTTTTAATTGTAGCAGAAAAGAAAACTTATATATTTGTAAAAATGTGTTTGATTTTCTAGGATATTTCCTGACCTAGTTGGAGAATCAAAGCAAAGTAGTTGTGAGCAGTTTGAATGTTAAATAGTATTTAATCATTAGGAAGAAACACATTCAGTTCATCTGCATCTGTTTCTTTCTTACTGTGAATAGCATCTGCTTGGGGTACACATTACATTATTTATGCAGAGCCACTGTTACATAATCTAACTCTAGCGCTTACAATGGTTTTATTCTGGGCCTTTGTGCTTTAGAGAAGCCGAGGTGAACAGAAAGGAGGAGACCCAGGCTGCCATCCGAATTCAGAGCTGGTTCCGAGCCTGCAGGGTGCGGACATACATCAGGTAGTTCTGCAGATCTTGCATGCTATGAGTGTTTGATCTAAATACAACTAAATTAAGCTAACGCTGTTGTATTTGAAATAATATTAATAAAAAAAAATCAAATACACAAAGGCACAGCAGCAGAAAGAGCCTTAATTGTCGTTTTTTTCTCTCTCTCTCCCTCTCTCTCTGAAGGCTGTAAAATATTGAGGCACAGCTTTAAGAGTTGAGTTCAAGGGAAACCCTGATATTAGCTCACTCACATAATTATCCCGCTTCTAGAGCTGTTCAAATGGCCTCAAGGAATAAATGTAGCTCGTTTAACACACAGAGAAATATCTCTACCTTCATGCTTCCTCCGATGCTGTGACCCTAGCACCATTCTGCAGGGTCAGCAGACAAACTTCCAGACAGTAGGTTAATTCAGATTACTTTAGTTAATTGATCAATGCGTTAAGTGGATAATTAGCAACAATTTTAGCTGCCTAAGTGCAACTCCGGGGTTGTGCTATCCCCACTATAAGCATTGATTTTCTGGGCATATAAATGGCCTTTTGGAAATTGATGGCCTCGTTGGAGGCAGAGAATCGCAGTGGACTTGCATTTAGAGTATGTTTGAAGATGAATACAAATGTGCACCACTGACTAAAGGGGGTGAAAGGCTCGTCTGGCGTGATTGAAAAGCCTGGAAGCGCAGAGGCCTTCCATGTTCGTGTGTCTTTCTGAGAGCCTACTTGGGAGTATAATGTTTTCCTGACCTTTCCAGGCCTTTTGCTTTCTAATGCCATTTGCACGTTATTCTTAAATAAAGGTACATTTATTTCAGGGTATTTTTCAAAATTTGATCAACTACATTGTTCTAGGTACATCTGAATATTTACCTTTTTAATTAGAAGTTTCTGCTTAGGCTAGCATTTTGTTTTAACTGAGATGAATAATTTCTGAGTATAACCTAACCTGTTTGGGATTAAAGTAATAAAACACAGACATACATCCTTTTATTTTCATTATCTCAGAATAACATCCATTTCAAAGTTTTGCCTTTTCACCATCTATAAATACTGTATACCCATCTAGTTCTCTCCCTAATATGATCTTATTACAGACATCTGAACAAGAAAGCAATCATCATACAGAAGGCATGGCGCGGCTTTGCAGCAAGGGCACGTGTCAGACAAATGGTGAAGGTAAGTTAGAGCCCGGAATAGCAATAGATATATTGATTATGATATGATAGCATGCATTAGAATTCAATTGCCATATTTCTAAGTCTCTGCCTCTGACCTTAAGAAATATAATTCACTCGTTACACATGTGGAAATTAACACTTAGCAAATGTGATGAATTACGATAAGGAATTCCATCACATCATAATTTCTGGGATTCTTATAGAAGGAGTTTAGTGACAAATAGAAATGAGGAGAGAGTTGTGCACATGATGATTGTGTATGTGTGTGCTTTAATAAAACAAGGCCCCATTTTCAATATATTGCCTCCAACTGCTTCTTAATTGAACAGATTGTTGATACCGGATCCAATACCCAGCGCTCTCACGTATAATTTTCCCCTGGATTGAGTTTTGTAAATGTATCACAACAAGCTATTTATCATGCCTGTAAATTGACTGTTTGCTAAAGCATAACTGCCAGTTGCCGTTTGGGAGGCGTTCAAGAATTGGAAAGAAGGGGGCGCGAAGGGGTGTTAAAATAAACAGTGAAGGATGTGTCACACACATATGGGCTAAAATGAGGCTGTTTGGTCTCATTTAAAAACAGACGAGTGCTAATTTGAATCACTCAAAATTGCCACGGTGCACTGTTTTGAATTAGCCCAGAGATATTCCACGCTTCATCTCCTCTTTTAGTCTCCGTCTGTCTTTCTCCGTCTCTGGGACCTTATCGTGTGTAATGTGACTTGTGCAAAGCTTCTTCACAAAACATCAAGCTGAATTTACAATCTCCTTTCAAGTCTTTGTGTTCTTCCTCCTTCCAGTCTATCCCTTCTTCTTCGTCGTTATTGAAAAAGACGTGTTGAAATATGAATCTCTTTTATGGCCGACTCTCTAGTTTGCTTCTGAAATGTGCCCCCAGTGGTCGGCTGGCACGTTCGGTCTGTGACGGCTTGATGAGTGCGTTGCTGAGTATCCTCTGGCCCTTTGTTAGTCTCTTCTGTGGCAGGGCTGTCATTGATTATGAAATCCAGAGGAGAGCGTTTGGCCGTCATACATCTCCATTAGTGCGCTGCTTGACTACCATAGATTTTCTTGGCCCTTGTCTGTGTTAGTATATTAAGAGAGTACCGTCCTCCCCTTGATACAAAGGCCCACTAAACACTTTCTCTCTCCCCTTCTCATGCATCTCCCTCACCTTTTCTCATTGCTCTTATTTTTTGCTTTCTTTCCTTCTCCATTCCTACACCTCTTCCTCCACCCTCCCCCTTTACTGTGGCCCTATCTGTGCCGTCTCTGTGCAATGTATTATGTATAAAGAGCTCTTTATCTTTGATGCCTGCTGTGGACAGATCAGAGGGCCGGGAGACAAGATGTAACGGCATCTTTCCTTTGTGTTCACAGGCGGCATATTTTACCATGAAGATGAATTTCTACAACGACATGGCGGTCAGGGTAAATATCATGATAGTGTCTTGTATTAGCAAATTCAGTGTCTTGCTGTGGGGACACTCTGTTGCTTAGTATCCGCTGTGAATCGGAGTCCCCATGAATAGCAATCTCTTACACTTACTACCAATTCTACTGCAAAACTGAAACTCTTTCTTTTTACAATATCCTACTATTTGAAGCATTAACATCAGTGCTGCATTTTAGTTTATATGGGATTTATCATAAGAAAATTGATTAGATTTATGGGGAATTTTACATTAGAAAAAGAAAATAGAAATAATATCATATTGTATTTCATTCACATACAGTGCAATAAAAAAATGATTTTCCCCCTTATAAGTTGAGTCTTCTTTGGATTTATTTTTACCACACATGAATCCCAATCGCAATGTTCTGAGGTCGACTTTCTCCTCATGTACCTCACACCCTGTGTACCTGGTTTCTCTCTGTTTTTCCTGAGTTCCTGTAAGTTAGTTTACATGATTAAATTCTTCTACTTTATGATGATTTCTATGCCTTCCTCAAATCATGACACCCTGAAGCATGTCTGAAACTGGCAATCAGTCCTTTGTGTTGCTGTGAATGAGGTTTGGCCCACTTTTCTTTGACTAATTGTTTAAGTTCAGCCACTTTAGATGGCTTAGGAGTATAAACAACCTGTTTAAACTCTTGTCACAACAAATCAATTATTTTCAAGTATGCAAGGCAGCTCCCAAACCCCCTTTTTCTTAATAGCTTTGACTAAATAACTGAGGTTTTAAAAATAGATATAACAAATGCAGGTTTTAGCATTTTTTTTTTCATAGAATAATTGCATAGAATTTTCACAACAAATGTCACTAAATGTTATTTTATGTAGATAACTTTTTCTTATTAGGCTTTAAAGTATATCAAATATCAACATCACATATGAGAAAATTTAGCCATCGCCTTTTTAAAAAAGTTTGATATTTTTTTTGTTAGAACCTATATGTAGGAAATAGTTACTCATTAAAGATTACATTAAATTTCTGTAGTAGATATTTATCAAAAATTGTAAGTTGTCTGGACTGAGGGTAAAAATTGCTCTTTTAATTTTAAAGGTTTCAGACTGTAAGTTTAACCTTAGTGTAAAGTTACATTTAGACCTGTCAAGACCAAGTATATATTTTTGATAAGTCAATATAGGCAGTTTATATAGATCATAGTTTGATTCTTAGAATTGTGTAGGCAAACTAATTCCCCTCCATTTTTATAGCACCATAACCTTTGTTTTAACAAATGCTCTCTTTTTTCCCTGAGATTTTATGTCATAAATCACAGCAATGTAACCATGACTGATGCTTGGCAGTTTTACGAACAGACATCTTATGTTTTTACAGTTATATATTCTTTATTTTTAGAGCAAAATCTCATTCCTCCTCCTTCATAAAACTGGTTGAAAATTGGTGAAACAGAAAGGGAAAAAAATAGGTAAAGGAAAAAGAGAAATGGTCCAGATGGGCAAAGACAAAATATGTTTTTGAATGTTTTCATTTTGTTTGAAATGAAAACTCCTTGTACTCTTTACAACTATAGTAAATATGTGTCATAATAGAAAAACATGCCCCAATTTTAAAAGTTAGGGCCAATGTCAGCCTGTGAAGAAAATCACATGCTTCTAAAGTTAAAGGAGAGGGGTCTTTATGAATTATTAAAGACATTTTATAACCCTATGATATTTCTCTAACTTCCAGATTTATGGTTCCATGGTTACAATGTAAGAAAGCAAAGTATTTAATCCCCACATGAGCCCTGTAAAGTCTATTCTATGTTTAACTGTGTTTTAAGAGGTAGAGTTTCTACCACCCACAATTCCTTAAACATATCTTACGCCTTGTGATATTACAGATGTAGAGTTAAAAAAAATTACAATTATAAAAACTTTTGAAGATGTATAATATAAAGAACAAACTGTTACATGTCTGGCATATGTGACTGGCCACAACAAAGTTAGGAACAAGTCTCCCCAGGGGCAGTTTGAGCTATTTACAAATTTTGAAAGTGTGGATTCTAAGCTTTCTAATGATGTCAAATACATAGAAATAAAAAAACGAAGAATATAAGACCATTTGAATGTTGGTAAGAAAAGAGCTCACAATATGAAGAGATGCACCCAAACCTGATCAGCTACCGGGGGGTGTCGACAAAGGCTCTTTATTTAATCCCACCGGCCAGCATTCACTGACAACAGGTATGACTGGAAAGGTGTGCAGCCAAAAGTGAGCTTTTAGAAGTTTTCAGCTTTTGTACCATTTTTCAATAAGGCCATGAGCTTCTGTATTGTGAGAGAATACAGAAACATCTGTTATCTGCCATTCAAACACAGTATGTTATTAAGCTTTGTGTTTCCCCCAAAACTCCAAATGCCTCAGATTTAGTCTGAAAACAAGCAAAATTCAAACACAAAATTTAGCATCTTAAAACCTATAAAACTGGTATTTACACATGGGAGGCTTCCTTTGTGATTATAATATATTTTGCAAAAGAAAAACAAATAAATAAATAAATAAAAATCCCTATTGTTTCAGAAATTTATGTTTCTTTCACTTTGTGCTCTGGCGACTTGTTCCTATTTTTCTTGTGGTCTGTCACAAAGATAAAATGGCATTCTTAACGTTAATCATAAGACTTCAAACAAATGCAACCTTCTAAGATAAAAAAAACAATAATTTTGATGTATTTATGTAAAACACAAAAAAGATCATGACACAATTGAGTCAAAATGTAAAACTTTCTTATCAAAGGAAATTAGCACTTTTTCACTAAATACGTGTTCACTGTTTAGACACAGAGGAATAAAAAAGGCCTCTTAGGATCACGTTGTGATGTTTCCTTTAAATCAATGTTGACTCCATTCTTTTATTTCTAATCTCCCCTTGTTTTCATCACGTTGTGTTGAATAACAGAAGATAATGTATTAAGGCCATAATAGAAACTAGTGTTTACATGCTGCACCTCGTATTTGTATTAGATTCAACAGCATTGATTTTACTAGTCAACAGAGGTCAGCAAAGAACTTGTGGTGCCAATTACTTTATTTAAAATTATCTATTGACTGGCAGATCAATGCTAATTCTCATTTTGTTCTTTGTTGTTTTCCCACAGCCTCCACTCCTCCTTCTCCTCTTCCTTCTCATAGCATAATTATTCTTTTACCTGCCATTGTTTTAATCTCCTAATTAGTCTGAAGGACATCCGCCCATTGCTTTAAAATGGTCGGTTAGTGTGGGTGGGTGGATGTGCTAGCTAATATGCAGCCTACTCTGTCGGTGTAGGTTGAAATGGTTAAAAATACGGAGCTATCACTTGTCAGTCCCACCTTGAATAGCCTGTTTGTCACTGTCTTGTAGGATAAAATGCTGCATGTGATTTATATAAAAACTATCACAGCACAAAATACATGAAAGTAATGGGACAGTCCTGACACTGCTCAGCAGATAATGTTTTGTAGAGAACTTATTGTCTTTTGTGTGGGGCATAGTGTCTTAGTATTAGATTATTTCAAAAGGCAAAAAAGTTTCTTCTGTACTTTGTCATCTATTCTCTATTCTGCCATAATTCATAGTGCAAAGTTTTGAGAAGATTCTCTGTAATTTCTACAGATTCAGAAAACATGGAGGGGATTCTACTACAGGAAGTATATCCATTACTTTTATGCTCGGAAAAGATATCTGGAGCAAATTCTCATAAAGAATGAGCTTGTGAGGTAAGAAGAAAATTAAACAGATTTTACTTTTTACTATATATATTACATACATAACCTACAGAAGATCCCTTTTCTTGTGTTCATAAAATGTACTCAAGATGTATTGCCTTCCTGAGCTTGTGTAACTTTAATTTGCAATTACCTCCCTGTCCCCCTCCCAAAAAGAAGAATGAGTGTTCCATATTTACAAAATCTGTGCTTAATGCTTGTACCCACGTGGTCCATAATATGATTGTCTTGCAGTGTTGGAAATACTTTTAAAACTCTAATTTAAATGCATATGGAACAAAGATAAAATATGTTTAAACCATTTCTTATTGTATTGTTATCAGATATCAGGCTGTCACAGCGCTTTCAAAATGTAGAAAACTAGTGAAAGAATTATGCGACAAACCAAAAAGTGTATTACTATGTACATGTAATAAAGATAAGTTTACCTAATGAAGAATAATACAGTTTAATGCTGTAACTTAAAGACTAAAATGTAGTTAAGCGGAAAGGAAAAGTGAAGGAATATCAGAAACCAAGACGTAGACATAGAGTAGAAGGTAGAGGCTGAGAAATGATTTCTTTAAAGTGCTCAGGGCTAAGGGACAAAGAAGTGAACATGTGAAGAAATTAAAAATTAACCTCTGATTTGAACCGCAGCCTGTGCATTAATAAAACATGCTCTGCTTTAGGGCTTGGTACTAAAGAAACACCATCTTTTATTTTCAACCAAAAAAAAACTATCATGTTTAGCTAATAGCCACATTTTTAATGCTGCTAATTCATCTCAACAGAAAATATCTCTAGGCTTCTGCTAAAATTAAATGTAAATTTGTTACAATGCTTCTTGGATCACTGCCTTTCCTCCTCAGGACCCCACCTGCATTTCACCTTACATCCTTCCTCTTTAACCTTTTTTAGAAAGAGCTAGGACTACATTATTAAAGCTTATACTATGCTATTATACTGCATGGAGTTTATGAGAAGATTTAAATGTTCCATATTTGGTCTAGTGACTGCATTATAAATGTATGAAATTCTGTTGTTTTTGTACAAGCGCAGATATAGACTCAGCTACACCCTTGATGTGCTCAGGGTGTTAAATTCTCCTTTGCTTCAGATAATCACATGTTTATGCAGTGCGACTGAGGTCATGATCAATTAACACTGTTCCGTAATTCATTGAAAATATCCGCCTTGTGTTAGGTATTTAGTCCTTGAATCGCTCATGACCTGATCGCTTACCCCACAAAGTTCTGCTGCTTAATCCACCAACATGTTTTTTTTTCCTCCGCTATCTGTCTGTCTAGTTCACTGAACACGTTATTGAGTGCTGGATTAATGGTGTCCATTCAGCGAATGTTGCTGTAGCAGTAATACAGTAGCATGTCTCTTGCTAAACTGCTTTCTGTCCTTTCACACTCATAGTCTCTATTTCAGTCTATTTCTCTAATGACAGATCACCCCAGCACAAAAACCATCTGTGCCATTTCATTAGGTACAGCAACCAACTAATCCCTGCCACTTACACCATCCTCTTCGATACACGACTCCCTTCATCTCTAACTTTCGCTTCTCTCCTTGCTCCTCTCTATCTTAATCTATTTAGCTCTATATCTTCCCTCTCCCTGCCACAGGTTCACTGTGTCCATCTTCATTCATCCTTTCTCTCCTATTGCATACCCTAATGAAGTCAGGACCCCAGCTAAGTCCCCTCTCTGCCTCACTTTTCCTTGATACCCCAACAATTTATCACTTTGTCAGGGTGACACTTAAAGTTCCCCGGCTTTATTAAGGGCATGCAGTGGGACGATGGGGCCAATTAGGAAAGCAGAACAATCATGCTTTGCATATTTACTAAATGTCCTGGTGTTGCCGTTGCCACTACTAACATGGCCTGTTGACTACATGAGTTATTCCTCTATCTTGTATAACAGCTGGGTAATTATTACTGCCATAATCAGATAAATCATTCTTGCTGTGATGCTGCAACACTATAGTTAAACCTTTTAACTTATCCTTAAAAGTCCCAAATTGGAGGATTGAGAAGAATTTGTGGATTGCCACTGGGCTGAGCTGCACTGTTTCTTTTCTATAAGCTACATTGCCCCCTTTTCTCTCCACACTTTCTTCTTCACGTCTTTCTTTAGTCAAGTTTTCTTCATTCCTCTCTCTCTCTCTTGTGTCCCTCCCAAGGACATTCATGAAAGGGGAGCTGCTATGGTGGAGATAGAGCAGGCCTGCCCTGCGATCACTCTCCACTTCTGTGCGCCTGCATTTCTTTTGCTGTTCTTTCCTTTTGATCCATTCTAGATACAGTTAAGTTCACTCTTTCAGTTTGATTGTATTTGTATGTTCTCCCTCTCACTCTGTATTTGTGAGAGTAAAACTATAGGAAGAATAAGTAAGATACATTCAAAGTGTTCTTTTTTGCTTTAGCAGTATTAATTGGGACATATTTATTTTAGCCATTGTTTGCCTTAGTACCCTGCTCATTTTAAGTACTCTAACTGATTACTTACTGTAATCAATCAGTAAGTTAAGCAGAAAAACTGTTACAGGTTGCTGAAAATGCCACAAGTTGTGACACCAAATTTGTCCTTAAAGTTGTATATACACTCTTTGCCAACTATTGAATCATTCAATTGGAGCAATTAAATCATCCAATCAGGTCAAGGCTCCATTAAATATTTAGAACTTAGCTTATTAGCTTCTCTCTTCTCTGTCTGGATGACCAAAAATGTGGCCTGCTGTCTCCTGGATTCTCAGTCTCTGATATTCCATCAGTCCTTGAACCCCTGTTGTGAACCATAAAGTAAATTATTGATGAAATACTGAGAAAAGTAGCTCTCCAATATTACACATTTAAATACGTTAAAGGTCCAGGGCAGAAGTGTCAGCAAGGGTTTCCAGTTATCGGAAAGTAGTTATACTATATTACCATGTGTGTTCAGCAGCCACAATTTGAAGTCAAAGTGCTCTACCTGTGTTTGTTTCTTGCTAACTGTAATCTGTTTTGAGTTCTTAAAATGATCATTTCTCCATTTTTGAAAGAAAGTCTGGCAGACTTCCGGGTATTTATACTAATTTCCATATGTATTTATGGGTGGCGAAAGGCCAGACCAGCAGCTGTGCTCTATTTCCCGCAAATTAGGATTTATAAAGGAAAGGTGCGCAGCCACGTGCGTGCGCACAGCTTTATACATCCGAATTTTTTTGTGCGCCGTACTTTTCTAAATTTTTCCGTACGCCAAGTTTTAGTGTGAAAACTGCGCACTCTTTTATGTGTGAGGCCCCAGATATTTATCTGGCATTTTTGGTAAATAAACTCATTCTACAAAACACAAAAAATCTAACATTATTGTACCAAAGATCCCACCAGACTCAGATGTTCTTCCTCTACGCCCTGATTAATCACAGTTTATTTTCTCTTAAAAGGATCATTGCATCTGAACTTCATATCTAATAAAGGAGACAAACATATCTTCTTTAGGATTTAAACTCCAGTCAAATGCACTACATTGAAGTTTTTTAGTATAAAGCTGATAGTAAGATTAATGTTTTAATCTTTAATCTTTTAATCGTAGCTTTAAATGTAGGAGCCCTAGTCATTGTTGGTACATGTTTATGTATGAGAGATGACAGAGAAGTCAATGTGCATTATATATTTTTCACATTATTTCCATTTAACTTATTCTAAAATGCACACATTTCCAAACACACACAGGAAGAGGGCACGTGCCGAACAGGGCTAATGAGGGTTGTATGTTGTGGTGGCTGGTTGGGTCGACACAGATCGAGGTGCCTTCAGCCGTTACAAATCTGTTTGGCTTTTGTCCACTACACAGCAATTAATAACACTAGGACTGGGGGCAGGAAAACAAAGGTCACCTATTCAGCCAGACCAAGACAAACACACGTGCACACCGACATAAATGTGTGTGCTTCCAAAGTCTTTAAAAAAATTAGCATGTACACTAAGCCACACTGGCAAATTTGTGACATATACACACAAAATATCACACACTTAAAACAGTTTTACCTACGCCCTCTCAAAACAGAAACATGCACACCTAATAATACAGGTTGTTGCTCTGAGAGGCATAAATATAAAGATATACAAACATGCACCAGGTGGTTTGTGAATGAGATTCTTACAGTAAACACCAACTTTATATTTTACATTAACAGGTAATATTCCTGTTAGCTTGGAAGACAAATAGAGGCCAGCAACCTCAATATTTACACTTTTCATACAACCCCCCACACTATATTAAATAGCTATGCTTAATATTATAAACATACACATTCAGATTTGCTCCTTTTCTTATTACACACAAGCACACACTGAGTTCTGCATATTTCATTTATTTTGTAATTTAATCTGGTTCTCTGGAAGGAATGAGAATGCAAAGGCAATGGGACCGCATTGTAATTCCCTTTTAAATGTCAGCTGCTGCAGAATGTGTTAACCTCACATTACAGAAACACTTTGAATATCCGGATTCCGGTGTGGAGACTTGTAATTGAAAACAGAAGTTGGATAGGGGGAGAAACGGCAGAGAGGAATTAAAGAGAAAAAGAAGGGATCGGAAACGGAAAAAAAAAAGATGCAGGGTTGTTGATGAGCTCTGGCTAAACTCTTATTGGTATTACACCAGTGGAAATAGATTGGTTTTACTCTTAGCTTTGTGGGCGTCTCTTCAAATTATCATGGCGTATGTGTTTTAGTAATTGTTTCCAATTCCCCTTTTAAGTTATTACCCCTTTTGTAACAATAAGGCTGCGTGATTGTGGAATGAAATAGCTGTGTATGGGGTTTTAATGCATCCCATTTAGCCAGCTTCGCTAAACAGATGTCACAGACAGACCTGTCCTGGCTACTGTGATGAAATATATCCATCATCCTCCCACTTATAGCCTCTCATGCTTTCAGTTTGCTTTTTTCTCTCTGCAGAGCCTCATTTCCTTGTTTTTCTCCCACTGCGCCATTGCCTTTTCATGTCTGTCCCAGTGTGATTAGGCAGTTTTGTTATTACTCTGAAGGACACTTCAGGGAATTGTCAGGCTGTGCTTATAATAAATACTAACACCTGCACAAATGCTGTTTAATTGGGTTGACATTGTCTACAAATTATCTAAAACTCATGATGATGTCCTAACTTGTTGTGAAAAAAATGTTTAGCACTTAAAAATGTGGATATTAATTTAGAGAATTCATTCATTTACATTAACCGTGAAGGCAGTAGTTAGAACTTTGAATGGCAACACCATTACCAAACTGGATTTTTTTTTTATCCTTTTTGACCACTCTTTATATTTGCATTTGTGTATTACTTTGATTTTTACTCTTATTCTCTTAAAAAGAAATTAACTCAGTCAAAGAAGGAAAAAATGACTGTGGGTTTATGTGGCTGTTTTGTGCTTCATGTAGGAAAGAGTTGGATGAGATTGAGAAAGCACAGACGAGAGAGAAGGAATATCTAGAGGCTACAAAAGAGCAGAAAACGAAAGCTTACCAAGCTTATCGATTGCACCACCTCATCAGCACAAAACAGGTTGGTATTTAGTAACAGAAAATAAATACAACTGTTTTACTATGATGTAATAAACTTGCATTAACCAGACCAATATTTAGTGGAAAACTAATACTATCTTATGATTTCTTTCTATTAACATTTATTTATCAGTGTTTTCTCTTGACAAACATGAGAAAGTATTAAAATTTTTCTGTCATTACTCATATATTAGTCCCAATACACATGAATTAATAATCTCATTTAATTTTCACATTTTCTTCACTCACAAAAATTGTGCAACACTTTATGTAAAAAAATTTTTGTCATATCTTTGCAGTTTTATAAAAAATAAAGTCAGCAGTGTGTACATTATGTGTGCATTAGAATTGAAAACTAGATTTATGTTGGATTTATGTAAAGATTGCTGGAAGCTGCCGTGCCCGTTATAAGTCTTTAAAAATTCCCACATTTCTGCTTGAATTTGACAACAAACTTTTAACCGAGGCTACAGTAGTAGATGAAGATACATGTCACATTGAACACATATCACCAAAGAATTTTATTTTTCTACTTAAAATAAAAGTGAATCCAATGTTTCATTATGTTTCTCTGAAAAAAAATCTAGGCAATACGAATCCCTATTTACACATATTTGTACAGTTTCGTGTGCTTGGACTGACAGAAACTGAGATAAGAACTCCAGACAGGGCGGTCTTATGGAGGCAGGCCACACAACAATTTTTATTTTATTATTATTTCCTTTTTTTCCCCGTTTTGTCAACAGAAGAGGGCTGTGTGGAGTTAAGTTGAGTGTGCGCACATGAGTCCTCATGGCTCTTCTGATGTGCTGAGTGGAGTATTTTAGTTCTTCCCCTGGTAAAGGTGCACAGGAGTGCGTGTGTGTGTGGCATCCACAAATCTCTGTGACTCCCCACTGGGATCATAATGAAGACAAAGCACACTGGTCACTGTTGATTCAGCACCACTCCTCTCAATTTTTCTGACTTCTTATACCTTTTCATCTCATACTGTCATCTTCTGATTGGTTTCAAAAGGCTTATTATCAAAGACATGACTTTTGTACGTTGCTAGGTGGAATAATTTCAATTTGATTAGTCATTGATGTTTACCAATGTGTGTTTTCTTTTTCTTATCTGAATAAACTGATTTTTTTAAACAAGCAATAGGGAAAGTATAGTAGAGTTTATCATCTCTTCCTGTCCTCTGTCTTTTTAACTCAATATACATTTTTGTCTTCCTCTCTCTGCCTCTGCATATGGCAGGGGTATCTTTCCCATAGTAGCTCTGACCTTGTCAGCTGTGAATAGATGGCTCTCCACCACAGTTCATCCTTCCTCAATTCTCGGACCCAAGCCCACACACACACAATGAACCCACACTCTCACACAGATACTCAGACACAGCTTACCAAAAGGCCCTAAGTCCCTCTGACAAAGACAGAGATGCAGTGTTCCCGGGGTCAACATCATTGTTCTTCTCGTGGCTGGCTTGGTACTTTTGGGGTTTTGTGTTTGTGCTTCCGTGTGTGTCTATGAGATAGAGAGTGTGTTTGTGTTACCAACAAACTCTAAAGAACATAAGTTTGTCTCTGTACTAATATATTTAGACTTTCATGAACTGAAATCATGTTGCTGTCCAGTTAAGTGTGTGGGCATAGAAGCAGTCCTTTGGATTAAAATTCTTGCCTTGCTGCTGATGACCTAGGCTGGAAACATTTCTGATGAGTGCCAATTACCACCTCATGTTGTCTCAAAGTAATCTTTACTACACTGTACTAAGCTGACAAATTAGCCGAGAACATTATTTGTATTTATAGTTTTGCAAAGTATTGTGTGCAACAATTAAGTCTTCTTTTTATACACAATTACTGAAAATTTGTTATATTATTTGGATTTTACAAATTGATAAATTTCCTAATTTAAAATAAAACAGTCCTGTGGGAGATGCAACATATGTGTAGCAACTAAGAAGTAATGGATCAAAAGTAGCATTAGAATTACATTTCAGTGGGTTAAGTTAATGTAACATGTTTGACTTATTCCTTGTTTTTGCATTTACTGTTGTAAATATGTATTTATTGGCGCCTACATCTGTCTAGTAGGTATGAATTAAAACTAGATTCAGTCAGATAATTTGTCTTTTTTTTCCTTATCAATTTATTCGTGTGTTAAACCAAAGTGTGGGGTCATATGAACTGTATGGTGGAGAAATGGGTTGTTGCTTTGCCGCAAGACAGTCCTGAGTTTGAATCTTGACAAGGACTTTCTGCCTGGAGTTGGCATGTTTTCTTCTGTCCTCAGGTCTAAGTGTGTCGGGGTGTGTGTGTGTGTGTTGTGGGCTGCCCAGTGTGTGTCGGCCTGTAATAGACAAGCGACCTGTCCCGGGTCCAGAGATAGGGACCAGCTCCCAGCAGGTATAAACAGTAGAAAGAACCATAAATGAAACAAATGTCTCTTGATCCCAAGATGGAGAACGTGGAATTCTCCTTCTAATACTGATTTCTACATATCTAAGGAGTATTATTGTGGAGTGGCCCATTGAATTAACCTATTAAAAATAAAGCATTAGTTTCAATTTGGTGGCATTTTAAAGATAAGAATAGACTTGTTTTAAATTGACAAATTTCCTGTTATGGTTACAACTCATTGATTAGATAGTTAAATCAAAAATTGTATTAGCAGTGAAATATTATAGAATTAACTAGTTTGTCAATGTTAAAAAAAAATGAGCGAGGTTTTACTTGATGTAACAATTTCCCACTTCTGACTTTTTCCATTCTCTCTCTGTTGTCTCAGTCTTAAAGTAGCTTAAATAGCAAAGAGTGTTATTAGCATATAGAGTAGATACAGAGTCGTCCGACTTGAAGCTTTGGTCTCTTAATTAACAGACAGGCAAAAGGACCACTGTGATTTGAATAATTATTACTGAGACTGTCGGTGGCTTATCTCTTTCCATTTTAGAAGCAATAAGACAAAGTTTTGTTTGTGTTTAAATACTTTTGCTACACAGCTACAAAGATTTCAGTGTTTGTTTGACAGCTTGTGTAAATTTTCTTTCTGTTCTATGCATTGTTGCTCTTGTTGTTCAGTGAAGAAATGATGGATGGAAGGATGGAGAAACGTTTTCCTAATGGAGCTAAGACTGAAATTGTAGCTGTTTATTTCACAATTACTGGACTTTGTTGGCACAGTCCAGACAAAGAATATGTCTCAAAAAAAACTACACGGAAATTCAGGGGAAACATATAGTGACCAGTAGGAGAAAAATATATTTGTCATTCAGTGTTACTGGTGAAAACTAGAACTGTGGTATAGTTAAGAGATCATGTGTCAACTCAAGTCCAACAGAGTCCAACACTGATATTGTCACACACAAAAGAAGCTTTATGATGACATCATTTTCCAATGTCTAAAAACCATAGAAGCACCAACAATGAGAACCCTGGCTAAATTTAAGTTATTCAAAAATATTTTTTGGTATTTATAAAAATTATGGCTGTTATTTTAACATAAGACATCTTTATTGTTTTGTGGCAATACCTTAAAATGTTAAATTATGTGACTTGCTGAGCAGTGGGCGACTGTGGCGGAGTGGTAAGAGTAGTCGTCTTGCAATCGGAAGGTAGTAGGTTCGATTCCAGCTTCCTCCTGTCACATGTCGATGTGCCTCTGGGCAAGGCGCTTAACCCCAAATTGCCTACCGATCTGCATATCGGTGTATAAATGTGTGTAAAGCGCTTTGGGTGGTCAAAAAATGACTGCAAAAAAGCGCTATATAAAAACACAATATTATTACAAACATTGTCCAAAGTAATACTTACTTAAAATTCCCACATTAAAATAGCTAATATGGCCTAAATCTTAACATGTACAACTGTTACCACTGCAAAATAATTATTCCTGTAGCCTCCATCTCTCTACTTCTCAAGTCATGGGCTAAAATTTCTTTTTGTTTCTCTTCTTTTAGGTCCCTGGGGTATTTAACTCTCCTTACAGGCAGACCCCTCATGAGATGGAGCTGCTGCTAAGGCAGGTCAGGTATCAGGTCCCTACCAGCATGGCCCACCAGGATACAGGTTGTCTCAGGGGCCTTTGTGACTCAACGGGACTTAGTTTCTCTGGGTCTCCTGAATCCCAAAGTACCATTACCACCAAACCCCGGGAGTTGAGGACCAGACTACCTCCTATTGCCACCAAGACGGGAAAGGCAAAAATAACCCAAACTGTCCATAACAGATGAGGCAGATAATGAATTAAAGCACACTTAAAATATGAATGAGGTAAAAAAAAAAAGAAAAAAAAGTGCAATAGTAAAATTCTTGTGTTTGAGTGATGACAAAATAAAAGACAATGTGACAGCAGCTTTAAAGCCCAGCTGGATCAGCGGCTCCTGGAAGAACACCTTTGCCTCGACACAAGGATCACAGGGAGAAGAGTCAGCAATATCTGTTCTCCATGCGACTTATGCAAAAATCTTAAAACATTACAAAATATTACATTTCAGACAGGTGAGACTTCCATGAGTCACACTTTTTGTGATTTATAATGAATCATCTGATCTCTCATTTTATTTTTATGTGAACTAGTTCACTTTTAATCTGAGTAAACACATATTTAAACCATACTTTTTTAATGTTTCTATGATATCAAGTAGGACTTTTGAAATAATAAGAGTTTAAACTGGAAGCTAGTGGAGGTAATCTCTTCAGTCACTGAAAGAGTTTGCAAACTCTACCCCTCTTCATAGCCCCTCTCTCTCAGGTAAATCGGGAAGCTTTCCAGCACAAAAGCGGACTTGCATGTGAAAATGCTACTTTTGGTAAATATAAAGTTCTCATGTAATTTACTTAAGCTGACACATACAAATCAGAAGATAAGGCTAATACTGAATAGAGCAAAAAGTCTTTAAACTATGCCAAACAAATGGTAAAGTTATTTACGACAGCTGCGTTCAGACTCAGCATACACTCTCCAGAATGATACTTGAGGGTAAATAATTTATTTTCTTTTAATAACTCTATGTCACTGTTTTATAGTTTTGAGAACTACTACATAACCAGTACTAATAAACTGCAAAGTACTTATTAAGCCATACAGAAGAAATGAAACATTAAAATACTTTAGACAAATCTTGAGTTGATCTTGACTTGAGTATTCCCAGTATATGGGAATAATATTTCACATACAAGCTAGTATTTAATATAACGACAGCAGTACAATGTGTAACATAACGATTTAAAGTTTTTTTCATCAAACTACTTCATATATTATAAGGTGAAACAATATGCAATAAACGAGGTAAAGTCAGACTTACTAGCTTATTAGTTGTGCCATTAAAGGATCATGACACCAAGATACATTTTGTGTTCATAATCATAGATGTTTGTCTTCCATTCCCTATGTGTGCTTTGTTTGTTTGCATTAGAGTTTGTTCTCAGGGCAGGAAGTCCCTCTTTTCTTTCATTTGCACTCTCCCCTTTACCTCACACCCCCTATATCTCTGGTGTGATAACTATCTAGTAGTGATGGATAAGGTTGAGGTGCTGGCTGTGGAAGTGGTCAGGCCAGGCCACTGATCCCATAGCGATAAGAGCAAGGACAGGGTCCCTGTCCCTTCCTCCATCTCCCCCCTCATGTTCCCTCCTTCTCTTTTTCAAAACAAAAAAACAACTGAAGGTCATCTTTTAAAAGGCAAAAACTACTTAAGTTAGCCTTTTTTTTTTGCAAAAGGTTTATCCATCACCATCAGAAAAACCACAAACTTAATGGGACTTACTGTTAAGTACAGTACATCCTCACTGTTGGTAACTGAAACAAATGAAAAAGTATGTTTTGTCATTACCACATTATAAAAATCACCACACGTTAAAAATCAATGTTTGACATGAAAATGATCCATCCTTTTTCTATGCATTCAGGTTTGTTTTTGTTAAACCTAGCACAATATATCTGCTCTTATACAAATATACACATGAAATGTAATCATAATTGTTGCTCACTGAAAAAATGAGGTAATATACACACCTCTTTCATAGGTACAAAACTGGAATTTGTGTTAAAAAACCCCACTTCAGACTGGGTTCATATTGAGCCATATTTCATTCTCTCAGTACTTAACTCTTGAGTTTTAATTAGTAATTGTGAGTGTGTCTTCGCTGAAACACTTGACTATAAAGTCATTACCACTCACAAGCTAATCTACTGAGCTGTCTGTGTGTAAGTGTGAAGTGCTGTTATTAACCCTCTGTTTGATCTGTCTCACACAATAATTTCCTTGACTACACAATTAAAGACCACACATTTTTTTTGCCACTCCAAGCTCTTACAATCTTTTTTTCCTACAATTAAATGACAAAGAACAGCTACCATCTTTTATTGTTACAAATTTTTTCTTGATTTATTTTAATATCCATGATGTGAAGACAAATTGCAAGGCATATCTTGTCACTTGTTTTCCAAATAAGCAAGAAATATTTTTAATCAGAAGGACTCAGTCTTCAATTAAACTATACATTTGGTTATGTTTTATCCTAAATCCAGATGTAAAGTGTCCAGAGATACAGCTTTTAACCCAAAGAGTGATATCAGACAGGTTTATAAAGTTACCTGGATTCTGTCATAAAGACACAATCTCCCCCTCCCCAAAGAAAAGATAAAAAACACAGAAGCAGTAGAGCTGAAACCTTCAACTTGTGTTGTACAAATTTGTCAAAAGTGACAGCAATTTAATAAATCATCGCTCTCCATCACACGCATATGCACACCCACCCACACAAGAGCACACGATTCACAGCTTGCCCTCTACTGCCCGATCTACATGTATACGTAAATGAGGTGTAAGCATGGATGCGTGTGGGTGTGTGTGTGTGTGTGTGTGTACGCAATTGTTAGAGAGAGAATGTGTGAGCATGGGCCCTGCAGTCAGGTCCAGGCATTAGGTAATTGACTGTGTCTTTGCTCAAGGCCTTTCATGGATCACCATCCTTTATTAGCTCACTTCCCAGCACTCACACACACACGCACGTCCAAAGTTCCCAGCAGCTCCACCCCAGCCCCTTACTCCCCACCATCAGCACCCAGACCCAATTGCCCGGAAACGAGTAGTGAAACAAGAGAGAGCAAGAGGAGCATGGGAAGAAGAAGAGAGCAGCGACAGGGGAATGAACTAACACGGCCCCAGGAAGTGGCAATAAATAAGCATGAGGGCTGAGTTGGAGGGTGGATGGGGTCTCCTTCAGCTGACAAGAGAGATTGGGGGGGAAAGCTCAATGCATTTTATAAACTCTGCAATATGCAGGGTTTGTTAAAACTTATTGGCAAGGTTGTGTATTTATTGGGAAGGTTGTAGATCATATACATTTTCTAAATTATGGATATTTTAGACAAATGTTGCATGATTCTGTCTGATTGCAATAAAAGAATAGCAAAGAAGAAGCGGAAGATTTTTTTTGAAAGGTTTTATTGGCTCTAGTGGCTTTTATTTGAGAGAAGCCAGACAGGAAGGTTGATAATGAGAGAGGAAGACATGATGTGGCAAAGGTCATTGGTCCGGGACTCGAACCTGTGACAGCTGCGTCGCAAACTAAGGCCTCCATTCGTTGGTTATGCCCCAGATGTATATATATTTGTGGATTTTATAATTATGCACGCCATAGTATCTGGATCTTCCAACAACATGCGTGCACCAAACTGTAGCTGCTTAGTAGAAAAGATTAGTAGTTACAGTTAGAAGTAGGATGTTTTTGCAGCTGCTGTCAAGCTTTATTGACACCATCTGCATTTATGACTACAACTTTTTTCCTAAGCTCACATGCTTATCTTTTTAATTGTAACTGTAGCATTTTATTTCTAAGGATTATACCTCTGACAAGCTGCTGTGTGTATGTAATTAACCACATTGAGTGGCTGCATGAGTGGTGTGATGATAAAATTGTAACTTTGAAGCATTGTATTGAAACTGCTGTACTTGTGAACTGATTTTACAAGCACCCACTCTACACAGATCATATAAAATCTGCCATTTTTTATCCCTCGTCAGCCTTTACCACAATCTGTCATGTTGCAACCACAAAGATTTAATTTTATTGTGAAGGACAAAATGATGCATGGTTTTGCCTGAAATGTTTTCTTTTTTGTTGTTGTTATTGCAAAATTCCTCAAGCTTGGTTAGAGTGGTTTAGAGTGGAGTCTTAGATGCCACAACTTTTCCCTTGGATGTAGGCATAGACATTTGACTGGATCATTCTAACATAAGGATATGCTGTGATTCAGACTATTTAAATGCAAGTTTCACATTTTTATGGTTGTCCTGCTGGCAGATGAAACTCAATCTCTGGTCTTAGGTAGTTAGCAGCCTCTAACAGGTCTTCTTCATGGACCTGTCTTCCAGACAATTCAGAATGGCTGATTAAAAATAACCCCAGTGCATTATACTGCGGTCTGTGAAACTTTCAGTCTCAAATATTGTTTCATAACCCAGTTTGCTTTAACTTTATACAGAATTTTATTTCTGACCTGTCTGCTGTGTTCCTTGATATTCATGATACCATTTTTTCTTGTACACAAGCACTAATGCCATCTAACAAACCTCTGAGACCTTCAAGGAGCGGGTCCCTTTATACTGAGAATAAATTTAGTACCATCTCTCAAAACTCAGCAGACCTCATATTTTCCCACTTTCAATCAGCTCTGTGAAGCTTCATCTTTCTGCTTCTCACCCCCTCTGTTTACTCTCTCTCTTCTCTCACTCTGTGGTAATTAGTGCGTTAGACCTATCATTGGCATCACCGCCAGCTACAACAGCAGCCAGCACAGCTTCTTGTCACAGCTCACAGGGCCAGTAGAGTGGACAGCTCAACCCTGGTACTCATCATCTTCATACTGCGCCTCACTCAACTCCCCCCAGCCACATTATCTAGCAATGCTATTCAGCCGTGCTTCTAATTATTTTTCCAACCCTGACCATAGCCCTCTCACCCAGCCTCTGCCACCATATCCAGCAATGCTTGTAATCATCACCCTAAGCCTTGCTTCAGCCTCTCTGCAAGGCCTGAAGCTTCATCATTAACATAGTTCAGTTTTTTTTCCCCTTTTCCCAGACTATGGCTCTTTGGTTTGACCATCACAACTGTTGGCAGGATACACACAGCACCCCCAGTCCAATCCAAGCTCTAGAAAAAACCTGTGACTCCTGGATTATTGTTTATGTTGGCCATCTGGGTCACAGAAAGGCAGTCTTTCTTTCCTTTCACAATCACAATTCTAACTTGGCCAGGATACAGGTACTTTGTCTTAGTGAAAGGAACAAGTTTCAAAGATTGCTTATTTTTTGGCTCAGATGTTCCTCTAACTCTGCTTTCACCTATGTCACCATAACTAAAAGAAAAGCAACCTCAGATTTTTAAAATGATGAATGAGTTCTAACAGCTCTCAATTTTTTAATTTTTTTTATTTTAGTTATTTAGTCTTTTTTTCTTCATGGAAACACTTTCATCACTATTCCTAGTTTCAGCTGGTCTTCACAGCTTTATTATTAACATTGTTTGGTAGATCTGTAACTACTGTGCCATCTGCATACAATTAAACATAGTCTTCATATAATATTAAATGTTCAAAATTCATTGAAAGGATTAAAAAAAGGCTAAAAAGTTTTATGTTTTTTGATAAAACACTGCCCAACCACAACTGAAGCTAGAAAATACTTGCATTGCGATGTTCACTGTAAGATAAAACTCTATAAAATATTTCCATTGTGTGACTAATTTAAAATGCAAATAAGGGAAAGCCCTGTCTTTTTATGCAAATTTTGTGGTTGTTATTGGCCATGTCACCAGCGGATCTGCCTGTAACCACAAAAGATAGCTAATTAGGAGACTTCGTGCTAATCAAGTACGCTGCAGTGAGTGGTCACGTCTGTGGCTACATGCGCTTCGAGCCTTTCTTTCCCCTCACATTAGACTGACATGCATCACAACTTTGAAAAGTCTGATCAGAACCAACCTTAAGTTATATGTAAGTCACATTTTCATAAAAAGATAATCTTTCTTGTACACAAGCACTAAGACAAATTCACAATGTAAACAGATACATTTGTTGATATACAAAGCACACTAGTTATTCTTGAGCTTTAATGCTGACCTTCTAGCTTCCCCTATGGTACAACTGACCCTAAGCGCTCTCACCACTTTTCCCTCACAGAGGTGATGTCAAAGCCTCTTTCCATGAACTCTGCTTTGGGATAATTGTAGTTTTTGCACACTCGTAAAGCTACAGGCTAAAGATAAAAAGCATCCCTACCCAAATACACATGAACACTCACTACAAATGGCCTTAATTGTGCTGTCAGAAGGTAATGCATGACTGATCATGGAGGAATATTTGTATTGAGAATAGTATACATCATCTGTTAATTCCATAACTCAAATAGATAGGAACCTGAGCTCATCCGCTCAGGTCAGACTAAAAATCAACAAAATCACTTTGTTAGATGTGGGGATAATTCTGATGCATTCAGTAGTGTATTCAGTACACCCATCTGTTTCTGCAGTTGGAAAATGGGAATGCTAACTTCTCATAACCATTTTACAGCATCTGTAAAACTCTGCTGCCTCTTCATTTGCTCTGCCATAAAACACCCCTCCCACCACTACCACTCTTCTTCTCACTTAGGACCTCCGATCTATCAGTTAACCCAACACTGAGCTTCCATTACTGAGGCATTTACATTGACAGTGGAACAGTAAGGGTCAACTGCTCAATTAATATAATGATATAAATTGAACAGTCTCAATAAAATAAGTCTGAATCAAGCTTCTTTGAAAAAAAGTTGACACCATTTAACAAAATAGGAGTGCATATTTTTGCTTTTATTTAAGGTGAAGTTCTGCATTGGTGCAGTGGAAAGTAATTATTTTTTTAATATGGCTTAAAAATTTAAAATGATCAAATAACTTATCTTGAGATAAAACATTGAGGTAAATTGTGACTGGACTCAGATATTGTGTTGTGCAATAATCATGTGATGTGGCCATGAGTTTTATGTGGCTCCTCCCACTTGTAATCACTTCTTTCACCATAGTGATCTGCCAGTCACATGATCCCGTGATGTGGCCTCGTGTACATATCACTTGACAAGTAGCAAATCTCTGTTTTGGCTATAATGGTGTTCGTAGTGAAAACCCAATAATGTACAACTTATTGAAAACTCAATAAAATAAGGCAAGGAGACCTGAGTTACATTATGGAAACATGTCTTTGTTCATCAATAGCTTTGAGATAAAAAAAAAAAAAGAAAAAAGAAACCTTATTGCACAAGTGTAGCTTTACTTCTCCTTACTAAAACAGTTCCTAGACCTATCCTAGGGTTGCTTAGGAGATGAAAGATCACATAGAGAGTGGTTATAAGAACTAGTCTCTTTTACTTGTTTTTGCACAGCAGCAGCTGATTTGGAGCTGAGTAACACCTGGTTGAAGGTTGATGCTGTTTTGCATTATACAGGAAATCAAGCCTGTTCTTACAGTCCAAAAAACATCCATGTTAATCTATTGAAGTAAACTGCATGTCATCCCTGTTTCTCTCTGACTTTCTTCATGTTGAGCTACCAATAAATAAAGACCAATAAAAACTGAACACTTTTCCTCATTGGAGGCTTAAAGCCAGTTTTGGAATGAAGATAAAAACAAACAGATGCTATTGTTAGTGGCAAAATGGGTACTTACATTTAAAGTACAATTATAATTTGTGGCAACAAGAAAACGTGACATTCTGTCCCTGTGAAAAATACTGTGTTCACTATTTATTCAGTTTGGGTCAATGTGAAAGAACATTCTGGTAAAAAAGATTATTATGGACTTATTCTAAATTAAAATTTACAGTTGCGATTGAATCAGAATGAAAGTTACCCTTTTTGACGTTAGCACAACTTACTGGTTGTACTTCAGCAAGAAAGTAGGCCTGATACAGAACTGATTGAGATTCATGTTTTCAAAAAAATTGCCTTAGTTCCATTAATGGCTCAAGAACTCATTCCCTGTCAGGGTAGCATACAGTATCATGAAACAGTCATAACAATAAAACTCTTTGGTTTTATAGTTAGTTTGAGGTGGAATCAAAGTGGGCGGCTGTTTTTGGTCTGTGCAGATGGTTTCTACTTCACATGTAGATGGATGAAAGAAAAAGCAGGCCGACAAGCTGAATAGGGATGCCTGTTCTTTAATGGACAGTCTGTCGCTGTGCAGATATGCTCCAGTGAAGCATACTGCATGTAGTGTGGTATAATCACTTTCTATCTTTTTTTCCTGTCATCACTCTCTTTGCTTTGCTGCCTTGTTTGTGTGCACACTAGTTCTCTGTTTTCTTTATGTGCAGTACCTAGTTTCAACTCCCCCCAAACCCTCCTCGCACAAAACATGCACACGCACTCATACTTGAGGAACATGACAGCCCTCTCATACAGCAGTGTGTTTGGTGATAGAAGTCAAACCGGGCTGTGAAATGCAAATAGATTGCGTTAAAGCTATGGTGTAGACGGACACCAAGGATACAGCAGACAGTATACATTTTCTGGACTTCCATGAGTTTTTGTTTTTTTTTTGCATTCAAAAACTTGCCAGAAAGCATCTTTTAAATGCAAATATAAGATGTATTTTTAATCTATGTGTGTCTTACTATTACCAGCTGTGTGTATGTAACAGAACGTGTCACTGTGTGCGAGTCTTGTTTATCCAGTATGTGTTTGTGTTTGTTATCCTTGGTTTTGCACTTGATAAGCCGCTTGATATGTATGTGAAAGTCACACTTTTATCTCGGACGGGCTGCGCTGCTTTTATCTCTGCAATGGCTCATATGCGCTTCCTGGATATGTCTTATTACAGGTTCATATGTCCAGGGGCCAGTCTGTGACTGTGTGAGAGAGCCTGGTGTGGTGTGGCATGTGGTGGGGCCTGGAAAAGGAAGCAATCACAAGCCCTTATAACTGCAAATGGCTCTGATGTCCTGTGCAAAGCAGCTTGTGTTGACTGATGAGCCTGTTAACCCTGGCTGAAACAACTCCAGCACAGGGGATTAGACAGCACTGCAGGTCTGTCTGCTCGCAGCCCATTTTGCATGGGAATTGTGCATATTTAATCTAAGGTGTGTCGAGGTGGAAGGCGAGCCTCTCTCCTCCCTTTCTCATTATGAATGTGTAATAGCACCCCGAGGCTGCGGGCCTTAATTCACCAGCCCCAGTCTTAATCTTGGACTCAGTCTCAGCCCCCTCCTTCCTAAACTGTGTCTACTTTTAGCCCAAATCTAAGCCCTATTGGATCGCTTTGCACATCCCGTATTTGTCTTTTGTGCCATACTTGGTGCTGGATGGTTCAAACAGTATCTGTATTCTGATCACCTTTTTCATAGTGGAACAAAAATCAACACAAATCCGTTCCTTTTCCACCATATGTTGCAGTATAAAAGTAAAGTCTAACACTTTGACGACGTTTTATTTTAGAAACAAACTAGTGCAAAGAATCAGTTGAAATTTCTTCAGTGGTGTGGGCTTTTGTTTTTTGTTTTTTAAATCAGAGGAAATACCAGACTGTTGTAAGTGGTAATCTAGATTCACACTAAAACAGACTGAGAGATGCCTGTTTTCATCCAAAAGACAGCAACATATGTCACAGGAAAAAAAAAAAAAA
This sequence comes from Brachyrhaphis roseni, assembly GCA_903066815.1. Lineage (NCBI taxonomy): Eukaryota > Metazoa > Chordata > Actinopteri > Cyprinodontiformes > Poeciliidae > Brachyrhaphis > Brachyrhaphis roseni. Next base: position 78,817 of record CAEFZY010003751.1, read on the forward strand.
AACACTTTAGAGAATCACAACATCCAGATGCGGCTTCTGTTTTAGCCATGGAGTTCTAATAATTCCAACTACTATTGAAGTTTTTTTTTTTTTTTTCCCTTGATGGCTGTTCTGGAGACTTTTTCTAATTAATTATATCTTTGGCACCTTGGTCAGACACTTCCTGTTTGTGAGTGAGAAGTTGCTGCCTAGTTTTTTTATATCTTTGCTTCAATTGCAGTTGTAAATTCAAAATTTCTTCTCTGATTAATTCAATAGACTTTCAGGCAGGGAAGCTCTAGAGTCTATCTTACTCCATCTATCACATCTCTTCTCATCACACTCTAATCCAGCAAACGCTTCTCTCTGCAGGACAGAACAATTAATGCATCTTCAAGGTCTCTCATCTTTGTCTTTTTCCCCCCTTTTCCTTCATAATTCCCTCCCAATGATATTGCTTTTCATATGCATCTGCCATGAATTATATTAATTCTTTATGAGACAAACAGAGTGAGAGTGGTTGTTTTGTGCATGTGTGTAAGAAAAACCCCATGCTGTGTGTGTAATTTCTTGTTTGTACATGGTACCAAACATCTTAGGCCACTGCAGATACAAAGAGGGGCAAAGAGGTTGAATATGACAAAAAAAGATTGAGAGAGAAGAAACGAGAGAGGGGAGAATTGGAAAAAGAGATGATAACAAACATGGCTCAGATTTCACAGACGCATATTTCATCAATCATGTGAATAAGTCGTGGTGATTATGCATGGTGGTGGCAGGCCGTGGGGTGTGTGGTGCAGGGGGGTCTGATTACCATACACCATAAAGGCTGCTTTCTTATCTCACACACCCTGATTAGTTTCTGTCTTCAGATAGCCTCTCACTCTTCACTCTCTCTTGCACACATGCATGCACATGCAAACACATTGATGGTGTCTCTTTCTATCACACGCATGCATGCATACATGAATTTAGCTGCAAGCACAAGCTTAGACACAGACATAAGTGTAAGTAGAAATGCAGAAGAATGGAATTTACCAGATAGCACTACGGAGAACCACTAGAACCACCGTCTGTAAAAAGATGTTATTTATTTATTTAGTTATTTCACTTTTTGTTGTTAAAAACCTGAATAATTTCCTAGACAAAATATTATTATGCCAATGGAGTGTAAGTACAAGAAACTAATTCTTGACAATATATTGATATGCATATTTTGGTAGGTAGCAAATATTTTTAATATTTAACTGCATAAATAATTTAACCTGTTGTTCCTTAAAATTTACCAGTTTGATAAAACATTTGAAGAAATGTTGATCTTAAACAGAATGGAATGGTTTATTTAACTATTTTGTGCCACTGTGCATATGAACAGTTCTAAAAACTCAAACTAGCACAAATGATTCGGTGTATCTCCATGCATGTCAGATTGTGGTAAAAGTAAATGAATGAAAATAAAAACAATATTTTTATTCAAGAACCTGTAATAGATAAAGTTTTAAATCAGGCAAATATTTTAATAGGAATGAGTTTTTTTTATATTGGTCTGATGTGATTTTCTAATCTTAAATGTCCTATTTTTGTTAGCTGTAAGCAGAAAAGCATAATTAATAGAAATAAAGGCTTTGATTTCTGTTAAAAGAAATTAACAGAAATTAATTTCTACAAATTTCTTTTAATAGAAATAAGATTTTTTTTTTATGCACAAAATATGTGTATGAAAGCACATACATTTTCATACATGTGTATTTTCATGACATGTGAATGGGAATATGTGTAATTTAGTGATGGAGTGACTGAAATAAGTCCACTTTTTAATAATATTCTAATTTATAAATCTGTATAACCTATTTCTTTTTGATTGTTTTGACTATCTTTGAACAACTTATTTGAGCTGGAGAACATGAATTAAATTAATCTAGCTAATTTGAGAGGTTTTTCTTTAACTTAGGCCTTCACCCCCTGCTTTCCAATAAAACAGAACTGGGGACGTACGTACATGGTAAGGTAGGCCATAATTAGCTACATTTGAAAGGCCTCGCTTTTTGTCTCAATAAGTGAATTAGAAATTACTCTATTCTCTGCCACTTCTCTTTCTCTCTGTCACTCTGATATATAATATAAACTCATTTGGTAACTAGGCAGGAGCTGTGTTGCGCTGTCTGAGTGCCTGCATGTGAGAAGTGCGCCTGGGATGCATTAGGGCCTTCTGACAGGGGCCTGGGTGAAATAAGTGAAATTAATGGAGCTCCTTTCATGTCGGACAAGGCCGCGGCACCCCTTTCACGCCGCATACAGTCACAGAAAAGTCAATACTTTTTTATTACTCCACGCTTGCCCTACATTCCCCACTACAAGTGCTCTACCCGCTAATTGGTTTCAATTTGCAGAGAAAGAGAGAGAGAAAACAAAAGAAAGAGTGGGAGAGGACTCCATCGCAAAGAACACCGAACCAAATAAATCAATCTCATATTTTTCTCCCTGCTGTTTTTTTTCATAGAGTAACATCAAAGCTGAGAGAGGCAGACACAAGAGAGAGAAATAGAAAAGAGAGGGAGAGGGTAAATGGTTGGTTAGATCATGCATGGTCCCAAGGGAGCATAATAATATCTGGGAGCCTGTTAATGGAGACAAGTGGTTAAAGTGGTCTGGGCCCAGGCCAGGTCACCCCTGGGGGTGTCTAACCAGCAAGTCCACCTCAGCTAACTGCTCAGAGCTCAGGGATATATGGAGCATTGTTTAATATGTTTTAGGCAAGTGGTTTGATACTTTTCAAAATTAGATTTCAGCTCAACCATTACTTGAGCATCTGAGTCAAGACGTTTTACTGTATAAGTTGCACAGATCCTGGCCTACTATCACCCCTTATAGGTGAAATGAATAACAATGATTATTTCTTTATCAGGGCACCTGTTACTGCGTGGGATGTGCTTGACAGCAAATTAACCTTTTATCATCAAATAATGAAGAATAAAGATTCGAGCAAGAAACTAGATTCAGATTCAGAGCATCTTCAAATCTGGAGATTTTGTGGCTGTTCCCAGCCTGCAGTGGTTAGAACCTATCAGTAGTGTTCCAGGGCTTATTGGACCGTCAAGTCTCAATAGCCTTTTTCACAAAACATTTATGTCACAAACTGGCAAAGCTGAACCTCATGGGATCCGTTGTTCATAAATCTTGCTATTACGTTCCAGTAATATTCTCAAAAATAAAGCCAGAATTGCGGATCAACAAGAGCAATGTCAAGAAAATCTCCACATAATATTATTTTCAAAACTATAAATGCAGATGAAATCAGTGCAATTCTTCATATTAAACGTATATACCATATCTTCTTGCTCCTCTCACCAGAAATGACTTCAGAGTCTCATTTATGCTTTTACATTAATACCTTAAATTACTACCTTGATACCACCTGGAATGTTTTTTGTGGAAGGAGCTGTTGGTGCAAAGGGGAGCAAAGGCAGACTCATGTCATCTGAACCATAAAATTAATAAATCAGACTGCTAAAAAAGGTTGTGTTACATTATTTAAATATTTAGGCGCCGTCTTCTTTAATAGTAAAAGTCTTGCAGTCACTTCAAAAAGGAGTTTCACTGACAAAACCTGAAGTTTTCTGAATACTATCCAATCTGAACAGCCAAATTAAACATAGATTTAAGAATGAGTCTTGAATAAATCCATATTTGATCTAATCCCAAATCATAGGTTTGCTCTTTATCAGACTTAGACTGCAAAAAGCTCATATTTTACATGATCTCCAAAATTAGCAAACTAACCACTCATCTAAATAATTAATCTAAATGTTTGCAGCTAGAGATGGCCGGGGTGTGTTTGCGTGTGTGTGCTGTATGTGTCCTGTCTGTCAGTATGCAGTTCACTGTTGGGCTAAGCTTAAGTGGCAGTGGGGTTAGCCTCTTGCAGAAACAACACAGGCACAAATTGATGTGACACTTTGAACCCAACTCCACCACAATCCCACACAAACACTCACACACACGGACCAGTCAGCCTCTGGTTAAAGGAGGTTCCACCAGTCTCGTTTTCTCTCTGCGTCCCAGCTTTCACAGCTCAAGAGTGCAAGCCAGGGCAGGTTTAGGGGGCCAATAGCATGTGTGCATAAATGTGTGTATGTACGTGAGTGAACTGTCACACAAGGCTGGCATCACCATCCAGTTTGCCATGTCTTCCCTGGTTTGACAAGTCCCTTCTCTCTTCCCTTTGGCCAACACAAAGCCACACACACCCCTGCCACGCACACACTGTCTCTCTATCACTTGTCCATCATACATGTATCACATGTGAATATGTATTATTGGATTGTGCAGACTACGTACATTGACGTTTGCACACACCCATATTCCTTTTCATATGTGTAGACAGTCACATGATGCATATTGTACAATGAATATGTTTGACAATGCATGCACCATCCTCTAAAAACAGTGACAGTAGCATATCACATCACATTATTGTTATGATAAACAGTTTTCATTTTCAATCTAAACTGGAACATCCTTTGATTTTTCTGTGCCACAGTTTTTATTTGTGACTTCAATGCATTACAGTCAACTGTGTGTGAATCTGTGTGTGTCAGACTTTCTCAGGAGTTGTTGTCGTCAGATCGAGGAAGGGTTCTGTTTGTTACAAGGACAGGCTTGTCCCCACCTCCAGGCGTCGGCATTATGATGATTGTCATGGCGATGGAGTGTGAGTGACAGGCGGGATCACATGCAGTAGCCGCGGAGCAGGAAGCCTGAACCGCCCCAATCCCTGACATTAGTTTGTCCTTCATCAAAACTTTATACTCGTTTGTAACTACTCACTCCCTTGGTTGGAATTCCTTTGTTCTTCATATTTTTTGCCCATCTGTTTCTTGTCACAGATATATTTTCAATCCTTTTATTTCAATTTCAAAATCTTGTATTTTTTCTCATTTACATTTTATGTTAAGGTCACTTCCATCTGCATTTTCTTGTCTTTATCCCTAAATTGACTTCTTTCTGGTGTCTTCCAGTTCAAAAATTAAGATTTTAGCCAGTCTTTCTTAACACTGCTCCATTTTATTAAGAGGGTAAATTAATATACAAGTTCCATCTGTAATCGTCATAATTGCGCAACACCTTTGTCAATGCAATTAGGCCTGCTGTGAAGTCATGGATGCAAAAACAAGGTGTATTTGTGCCTGGGTGCATATGTTTTTAATTTACATTTCTGTAACTCTGTTATGTTTGTATGTTAAGATATACATATTGTTGACAGCTTACGCATGTGTGCATTAATGCATGTGCATTTGTGTCTTTCTGTTAGAGAACAAGAGCATTTTGTGCATCACAGCAGAAAAAGAGGTCAGGGTTTTCACAGAAGCTCGGGCATTCATCATTAGCCTGCTGCTGCTGCCGGTAATGTTGCCTGTTACAGTCATGATTAAGAGCCCCGCTTAGTTCCAGCAGCCGGTGCAAACGCACAAACTTTTACAGAAAACTCAACCCTTACCTTGTGCCACATACACTAATGTAAATGTATGTGTGCTTAATAAGTGTGTTTGTAGAGATAGAGGGCTTCGGTGCTTAGAGAAAAAGTTTTCCCAGCCACTCATAAGAGCAATTCATCGTTTTTTATGCATATACAAATTATGGGCACATAATTGGTACCCAATATTAGTTGATATAATAATGAAAACCAAGATACGGCTGTGACAACATTTCTTTCTTATTTGTAGTTCTATTGATGTTCCCTTGATGGACTTGATGACATGATGCTGCCCATATCCATCAACTACTATTGTACAGTAGTAATTAGCTGCTACTCCACTGTTAACCCAAATACCTTTTTATCAACAACACATTACTTTCTTAGAAAATTATTCACCACTGGACCTGGAACAGTCCAGACAGCACCTGCTAGTTTCTCAGTTGAGGTTCAAATTTCAAATCAGACTCTTCCACAAAGTATCTGTGGTCTGCTCCACATCCAAAATCAACATCACCGATATCTTTGCTCTACTGACTGATAAGAGCAATGACCAATTAAAGACCTTCCAAGTAAATTAGTTTTTCCACAATGTCTTGTGAAGACCCAGACCTTCTCCCAAGGAGTTTGGATCTTAGAACAAACCTCTGACATCATCAACAAGCACCGACAAAGGTGTAATACTGCCAACTGAACAACAGGAACACTGGACACCATCACCTGTTGGGGCTGGTGATGGATGCTACTAGAAATATTACCACTTCAAACTCTGCCAAACACAGTTAGAGAAACTGGAGAAGTTCAAAAACCACAAGTGTCCCAGTAATCTACTCCGTCATTGCAGAAATGATAAAAGAAGCAGCTGCATGGTGGCAAGTTTATCAGGCGAAACCACCCAATTCCTGTCTGTCAAAAGACCCAAACAGCAAGGTTTTAGAAAAAAATGTATCCATCAAAGATAGTATCTCCTGTCATAGATACACAGAAGAATCTGCATCCTTTTATCACTTTCATAACCTTAAATTGGATACTATGTACACAGCTTTCTCTGGAACATTCTTGTAGCAACACAAAGATGCTGTGGAAAACAAAGGCCTCAAGGTGCTGGTGGCCATCAGCATTGTGACTCTTAAGCTGTAGAGTAAGTCCCTGTAGATTCAATGATTAACCTTTTGAATTAAAAATTTCATGTTTGAAAGACAGTCTAATATTAATGTTAAAAGTTACCTCCTCGTTTTAGCACAAATACATTTCTTGAAAATCAAATTCATGAAATCTAAAACTTTTTCAGTCTGTCAGCTTTTTGAGAAAATACAACTTTAATTATTTAGATTAACTTTGAACCTCCTTTGAAAGTTCAAACTGCACATCGGAACCTTCTGTGCCCTGAAGCTAAGCTCCTTCACTTCCTATTCTGCTCTGATGGTTAAATAAAAAGTGGGTTCAGAGTCAGTCTGTCACAAAATTGAGACGGTTTTTTCTTTTTTCTTTTCTGAAAAAATCTAGTCTAGCTTTTGGCACAAATGTTTCATGGTTCTTTTTTTCTGTTCTGCTAACACTTGTTGCCACTTAAAAAAAAAATAAAGAAATTGAAAACAAAAAAGTCAAACCTTTTTTCCTCTTGTTCCCTTCGCTCACTTCATGTTGCTTATATTCCCTTGGGTCTGTGCTGTAAGGCGTGGAACGGGAGCTGAGACAGAGCATTTAGTAATGGCTTCTTAATGGGCTTGTCGACAGCCACATTAGAGCACGCAGGCAGTGGGCGAGGCTGGGCAACGATATGCCAAGCCAGATGCCATACCAGCTGTGGCACTCCGCACTCTCATTCACACTTTCATTTGTAATCACATTTCTCATACGGATGGACACCATGTGTGCAAAGAGGAGGAATGTACCCCTCCAGTTGGCGGGAGTATGTACATTTTTTTTTGGTATACTCAACCAGTTTTAAAAGTATAAAATTATTTGCCCTAATTATTTATCCCAGGCTCCTGTACATAACATATGTGAGGGGCAATCAATCCACTTAAGATTTATATCATTTTACCTTGCATTAGAAAACATCTCAGACAAATATACAAAGTAACAAAACATAAGGCTTTGCTTTTTGTCTAATTGTGCAACTTTTTAAATTGGTAAGAGTACTGAAAAGGGAAAATATATTCCCCATTTTTCTAGGTTTATTACCTCTGGATTCATTTTTAATGTGGTAGTTAGACATCAAAAGAGGGGATTAAAAACAATAAATGCTGAACTTTATGAAACGACTGACATGCTTTCATATAAGAACATCTGTAGAAGATGCACTCAAAAATGAGGTAGAAAAGACAATATCAATAGAAAGATGAATGAATCAAGCAATGAATCTTACACTACCTTGTAATCAATGACCCAGATGTCATTGCTAAGGTCTTGTAGGTCTCCAGTAGGGGGAGCCATGTGTCAGTGACTTTAGCTTGTGTCAAAGACCTTTATTAGTAGTGTGTAGTGTGCATGTGCACACATTCAGCTAAAGAGTGAATAGTCAGAAGGTGGTTCTTTGTTTCCTCATCTGATTTGATCTTGTTGCTACCAAACCAAATTTTCCTGTGTCAGCGATGATAAAGTGTGATGAGGATGCAAAGAGAAAATGGTATCTCTGAACATGTGGAGATCGGGGTGTGTGTGGGCGTGTGTGTGTGTGCATTTGTATTGGCAGCTGATAGCATTTTAGGATCTGAAGCCTGTATAGAGAGTGGCGACCCTCTACAATACATCGACAGCTGCCAATTGTCACTCCTGTGACTGACAGTTTTGTATTGATGGAAGAGACCTGGTGACAGAGAGATGAAGGACAAAAACAAAAGGAAACAGAGCACCAATCGTGGAGAGAAGAAGAGAAAGTTAGGAGAAACGAGGGGAAAAAAAACCAGTAGAGGACAGTGAAACTGGTACACATGAAACTTTCTACAAGGTCGTGGTAAGGCAAAGAAGTGAAGGTTACCATGGTCAGAAGTTCACTTTTGACTGTTAGTTCAAGAGTGCCTTTTAGACCTTCCATCTGAAAATACGTTATTCTTTAATGCTATTACTGTTTTGCACCTTTGTAGTATTGTTTTCCAAAATTGTTGGCCTGAGTAATCCAGGAAATTTTGAACCTAACAGGTTGAATTTGAACCCACCAAAGTATGTTTTTGCGATATGCAACTAACACAGCTTTCCTACGAATCCTTTCCTTTTGTACAGTAGCTTCTCACAACACCTCTTTACTAATTTCCATTTTCATCTTAAGACCACATTTGGCTTTTCAGCAGCTGGAAACCACTATTTAGAATTCAGCAGGCTTTTGCAGTGGTCAGTGCTTTCCTCTCGGAAAGACACAAATAGATAGGTGTTGGTCATAATCCTATTGTGTACCTGTGACCACTTCTTAGACTTAGCATTAGCTAACTCATGCACACAGGACCGCATGCATTCACATATACTCACAAAAATAGTGCTATCCTGTCACTGTGATGAAATTGACTTATTTTTTTATATATAAAACATACATCACCAACACCACCTTATGAGTCTGTGGGCAAAAATAAGATCCTTGTTCAAAATAAGGCACTATATAAAAGATCCTAAAAACTTATATGGCTTTTACTCAACATAGTCTACATTTTACTTATGTTGTGTTTTACAACAAAAAAAAAAGTCATAGTGCCACATTGTAAGGATATTTTTCTCTGTATCCAGTTTCCATTAGCAATGTTCAACACAATGTTCTCCAGTGTGTCAGTAATGGATGAAAACACATCTAAACTGAGGTGAAAGCTTTCTGTCTGTGAATTAAAATGGACAGAGATGCTTTCAGGTGGGTAAAAGGTCATAAAAGTTGTTCCCCTTTGGTTACATTGTCTGCACTGTCATCTGCAAAGTTTTGAAAATTTTTCATCCCCTTCCTTTGCCTGTGAGGTTTCTCGCTGGGTACTCCAGTTTAACCCCATAGTTCAAAAGCTAGCCAGACAATTTGGTGATTCTATGTTCATCATACGTTTGAGTATGTTTTTATTGATATTTGTCATTGGTATCTTTGCCTGTGTTCACACCTGCCATTAATAGCCGTCCTGCACTGACGTTAAGGCAGGGTTGGCTGAGAAGGATGCTGGCGTTGATGCTCTCCATGTTGCTGTGTTTAAATACAAGTTCCTGATAACGTCAAAAAGACTTAATGCAATAAACAAATTTATGTTATGCATTTAAGCACTGAAAACCCCGCAAAAAGGTCAGTGCCGACTCTCAACACTGTGAAGGCTGGGCAAAATGTTGACTAAAAAAATTCAAGCTTGCAGTCTGACATATTGCTAATTTGGTAATGTGCAGAGGTTTCTCCATCTCTTGTCTCCAATTCTCTTGTCACACAGACACACGCACACAATAAACAGTTGTCAGTTTTCCATTTCATACACACTCTTCTCAGTTAATCACTCACATACACCTACTCTCACTTTTGAGTATCTGGCTGTGTGACTTTTTTACTGCAGGTTAACAATGAGAGGAGAGGTGTGTGACCCTGTCACAAGTGTGAGAAACTGACCCAAAGAAATGAGACAGGGGCGGAGACCCCCCAACCCTAAGGGCATTAGGGTGTGTGTAGAGAGGTAGAAAGTGTGTGTATGCATGAAAGTGTGTCCATCCCCATCTTCTCATAGATGACATATGTGGGGCTATTTACATAATATTACCTTTCGACTAGATGTGGGACACACACACACACACACTTCCATAGAATGGTTGAATGTGATGGCCCTGTCAGATGTCAGGATGCAGATGGGATGGGATAGAGGGAGGTAGGTCACGTCTGTTTCCCTTTCCTCTACTCTCCTTTTCACCCATGCACACACAATACTTGTCTTGTGTCCCAAGGTTCCCAGTTACTGAGAGAGTTGTCAGTAGGTCTATGTGGTTCCTTAACTGCTTGACATCTGCCTGCAAACCTCTGAAACACCCGTTTACACAAACACAGATATGCTACACTAACTCTATGAGGAGCAATAGAGCATTTCCGCAGTACCTAACATTTATCCATAATTCTAATAATAATTTGTTTGTTCCAGCTCCACTCCCCAGCCCCCCGCACCATCTAAAAAAAACACATAGGTAATAGCACAATGCATGCTATAGAGACAAGTTTTACGTTAGGCTATGTTCACACAGCGGACGAATGCAACTCAAATCAGATTTTTTTTTATGACCTATATCCAACCTTTTCATGGAAATTCGAATGGGCCAATTCTGATCTCTTCATTCCCAAAAAAATCTGATTTGTGCTAATTGTATATGTGCTACTAAATCAAGTTTTCAATGAGTCTCCAGTCATGTTCCATTTTATCTGACTTTTACTGTTGAGACAGACTTGAGAGGGGCTGACAGTCAAAGAAATTATGAAAGATGTGTGTGTCAGTGAAGTGGATCACATCTCAATCCTACTGCTCCTGGTTCCGTCTATGCGTCCAAACAATCTCAACAGAAGTTGAGGTCAATTGTTAAAAATTCAAAACATTTTGACTAAGGAGACACAAGTCAGCTGATCATCTGCAAACATTTATTGGATCCATCAACACAGGTGGTACACGTCAAAAAAGTACTCGACTCAGCTGAACAGGGCCAGGTTAGAAAAGAGGTGATGTTCTAGCAGCCAAACTCAGTTTTACAGAAAATATACTGGCTTGTAAAAAAGAGAACGTGGAGGGCCCATAGTCATTGGCACACATAACTTTACAATGGATGGCAGCATCAGTTATTATTTCAGTAAAAAGCACTGCTGTGTGACGTCTATGTTCTTCTATGCATGTTTGTCATTTGGGCTCGTCAACTATTCACACAGAAGTCTGATTTGTGTAAACGACGACACAAAAAATATATATATAAAAAAATAAAAATCAGAATTCACCATGTGGTGAATTCAGTTTACCACCATCAGCATATCAATGTGTGCATGATTGGGTGAATGATAAGGAGTCCTCTGGACTTGATAAAACAAGTTTTTTACCATTAATACCTGTTGTGTGGACGTAGCCTTAGTTTGTGTGGTTTGTTGTTTTCTCAGTTCTCTATTCTGATGGAAAGACAAGTCTACATTTGTTCCACTTTATGCAAGATAATAAAGCTGTCATTCACAGACAACTTTATTGGATCGGCACCAGAGCTCAGGGTCACAAACTTACACACACACACACCTACCTAAGTGCACAATGCTCCAAGAGATCCCCATGGACCCTGTTAAGCATATGTCAAATATAACCATGCAAAGAAAGTGAGATTGCATGACATCTGTACAGCTGCTTGAGTGGCAGATACAAAGCACCTAGCAACACACATACAGGGGTGTGTATGCACACCCACCTCATATCTTTAACATGCAAAGAGACAGACAGCCCTGATAGCAAATAAAATGAAATCAACCTTGAATGGTAAAATCCTCAGTGAATACTTGTCTCCTCTTTACAAGTCAATTTCATATCCTGTAGCGCAAGACAAACCTAAAGAGATTTGGGAATGGTGGAGAACTAGACAGAAGATAGGGAGGGTGTGTGTGTGTGTTGGGGTGGGTTGGGGGGGGTTAAAGAAAGGTTACTGAAATAAAATGAAGGAACTGAATTATCGTGATAGACAAAGAGGAAGAGGGGCACCTCAGTGATGATGCCTGGGACTTTAGGTTAGAAAAACTGTGCCAGAAATTCATACACTTGCTATACCTTATGTAGCAAATTTCATATCTTTTAATACTAATGACAGCTGCGTGGGTTAAAACATTTATAAATGATGATACAGGATTTTAATGTCTGATTTAATATCAACTATACAGATTGAGTTTGTAAAATGATTATAAAATACGACTGGTCTTCAACAGGTCCCAAAATGATTAATATCTTTCCAACCCTAAATATCCGCCCACTGCAGATTCAACTATTTTGTTATTTGCTAAACAAGGATAATGCTCCAATGGAAAAGTTTATGAATGTGAAATATGTTGTAAAAACACAATAGCCCCTTTCTTCTTGTTCTCCTCATTAAAAGCCAATGTTGATAATATCTGTCTTGCCAGCAAACTCCAAGCTGTGGATCAATGCTGCTCTTCCAGAGTTCGCATGGTTCTCTGATTATTGCTCTCATTTTCTGTCAGTTTGGATGAACAGAAGCGCAGTTTGTTTACAGTTTTGTTATACTCTGTTTGAAGATGAGAGACTAAGCAGAGCTCCATGACTTCTTAAACACTTGGGATATTATTTAACAATTTAATCCTACTTTAAATTTCTCCACACCCTGACCTGTCTTGGATTGTTTCTGTGTTTGTATTGTTGATGCACTGCTTAGTTTATTTGAAATTTTCTTTACATTTTTGTTTGTCCTTAATTCATGTTTATATTCTCCTCAGCTCATGATCATAACTCTCCTTCCCTCAGGCTGCCTGACTGGTCTCCCCTCACAGTTGCATCATGTTCCCAATAAACCACATGTCTTTTATTAATAATCAATCTCCCAGGTACTTTAGCTCCTCATTCTCTTCCAAACACTGCTGGTTTCTTTCGTTTGTTCCCGTCTTTCTGTCATAGTTCCTCATGTTCACGCTATCTCCTAGTTTCCTGCCCATGTCTTTGTTCTGTTTCCTTCCATAACTGCCTCTAATTAAACTTTCGTGTTAGTTTTTATGAAAGTCTCAAAATATCTCCGCCTGCATTTTGGATCTAACTACAATTCAATACAGTGACAATAAAAATGCTTTTACGTTATTTATTAATGATCACTGTTGCGTTGTTTTGGGGTTTCATTCATTATTTTGTAAGCATAAATACATTTTAAAGCCAAATGCTGCTCGCAATAAGAATATACTTCAAACATTAAATACAATAACGCACATATTGGTTTATATTGTGTAACATGTGCTTTGTTTGCTGTCTGTGGAATAATTGAGATAACCCCCCCTCCCAATATTTAAGTATATATTTCACATGGAAGTCTGTTGCTTTCCTCAGTAAACAAAATCAGCTATCTCTGATATACACTGAAAAATAATCAGTGAAGGTATCCATCATTGCTTATTCATCATTCAACACAAATCAGACCTTGCTTTTTATAAACTAATTAGTTGAATGTTTCATATATAACACATAAAAATGGCCTGGATCAATATGTTATTCTTAATTTAACATGTTAACCTTTAGCAGCAATAATTATCAACTAGGATTTTTGTATTTTGAGATGTTTGCATTTGCTAATAGATAGTTTTGTTCTGTGCTTATTCTCTGTTGAAAGTACTTGACAGAAAACTTAGCCGCTATGAACAGTGAAAACTAAAACACAGATGCAGGTTGAGGGACTACATCATAAATGTGAGCAAATACGAGAGACGAATAATTAGAAAAGCAGTTAACTTCTTTCAATCCGATCATCCCCACATCCACTCATCTTGGCCTATTTAAAGAGAGACATAATTACAGCTTTGAGTATTTAGCCTTGTAATTTACTCATTTTGTCATATTATTAATAACTCTCTCTCACTCGCCTCTTACTTTGTCTCGCACTCACGGCAGGGGTTCACGCGTATAATCTACTCTGTTAGGTCCAATCCATATTCCGATTTATTATCACTTTCATTTGCTTATTAAGTGCTCCCTTGTTTTCTTCAAATAAGGTTATAATTAGAGATTTGGTGTCTGCAGCTTGAAATACTATCTCCTCTTTATGGAATCTTGGGTGGGATGAGAGAGAATCGTGTTTTATCATACTGATGAAGTTAATGAGGATGTGCACAGCTTGATATTGTGTTTGTATGTGTGCGCGAGTCCCTGCATGTTTTCTAATTACGTCTTGGTGGCAGCTTTCTGGCCTCCAAAGTACCCACGTACTTTATTCCCTCTGTTGTTTTGTTTTCCTACTGTTTAATGCAAATGAAGCAAAATGAAAATAAAAACCTTTAAATAATTTTTGAGATTGAAAAATGCGGACATTGGTACCATGATGCTTTGAGGATCAAATTATATTTTAGCCAGAGCTAGTTTAAAATACAGGCAAATCACAGTAAGCCTTTCTATTGCATTCACAGCAAAAACAAAATGCACTTTTCTAATAATATAGAACCTTTAGGGCCATGCTTCTTTTTAAGAAAGGACATCATAATATACAGTTATGTGAGGATCTGAGTATTCAATATCAATTTAAACAATTGTAACAATCTCAAATATTTTGACTAAACTGAAACTAAACTAAAAGAGAAGAAAATATGTTTAAAAGAAATAAAAATCATTTCTGCTGAAGAACAAATGAGGGCACCAACATATTAATTACTGTTTAAAATGAATGCAATCACAAACAGGCATATAATCTGCATATTTTGTCAATATTAGGTATGGGGATCTCTGTTCTCTACCTGATATGATACACATCTGGATTCACAAGCTACAATCCGAAACATCTTAGTTTTTTCTTAATCAACCAGATATTTAATTAGATTTACATCCTCATCACGATGCATCTCGATTTAAATGAACTCAGCTGAAAAATGTGTTTTTCTAAATATTTTTTCATTCATAAAAATGAAGCAATTCAAAATTCAATCATTTATTAATTAATTGTTATTTTAAAAGTTCTTTATAGGTCATATAATCGGTGTGTGTGATGTTTGAGTGTTTTTTGGTGTTGAATCTTGATACAACATGGATTGTAGCGTTGTTGTCAGTTGTTATGGCAACGAGTGTAAGTGTAGCACAGTCGACACGAGCGAGTAAAAGAGGATGGGAGTAGTTGTCAGTTATTCTAAAATTGTTTTTCTGCAATACTTTTCATTATGCTGTGGCACACTGCCATGAATTAATAATACCTACGTCTCTAGGTTTCATTTAGTTAACGGAATTATTTTACCGCGACATATTTTTTATTTTTGCCCTTCAGCATTGTGCGCATGCGCGTAATTTCCGGAAGTAACTTCAAAGGGATCTGAAACATCTGTTATGGCTTTTGCACAAGTGGAGTTAATAGCCAATTTCCTGCTGAAAAAGGATGAAATGCTAGCCTCACCACGTGTGGAGATGAAGGAAGAAGAACGACGTGAATCTGCCTCTGAAGCCGGTGAACTGATAGGCGTCCCCACACTGGTTCCATGTTGCCGTTCAAGGTTAGTCGTGCTTCCAGTGTTTTTGACAGAAGCGTGGCACATTTTGCAAATTGCATTTGCTTTATCAAGCCATCCCTTTCTCTTCTGAAATCCATAGTGTTGCCAAACTTTCGATTTACATTATTGCGGTGAACGTATCGGTTCCCTGCGCCGCCATGTTTGCCAGTTGTTGTGGGCGTGTATGCGCGCCTACTGGTACAGCTTCTTCTTCTTGTGGAGGTTGGCGGACCAATTAAATCCCACACTGCTTTGGCCCACAGGAAGCACTGTTCGGTCGATATTTTTATTTTGATATTATTTTGTGCATTAATACATTAATATCGAATTTAACCTATACAATGAGGTAAAATCCGGTGTAATTAGAATTTTCCTTATAAAGCTGCCTTACCAATACATTTGTATCACGCATATGCAATGACTAGTAATCATCATTTGTTATCATTCTGAAGGACATTTGGCCTGTTTCAACCTCGGACATTTAGTTTGAAGGAAGGCTGTCACAGCTCCTGAGTTCTGTAAAAGATTTACTGTAAAGAGATCTTAAAAGAATTCAAAATCAGCCATTCACCTATTTGGAATAGTCTACATCAGGGGTGCTCATAAGGTCGATCGCGGGAAGGTTTTGAGTCGATCGCGGCAGCAGGTGACAAACTGAACGCCACCAGGACGCTGAAACCAGAACTTCCTGTTCTGACGGGCTTATCAAAATATTCACTAAGATTCTAAACGTTTGTAGCTTTATTAAATAATACAATCAACAAAACGTGTTAAAATTAATAATCTTAGTAATTATTGTTCAACAAGGTGTTGCGCAATTCAGTGCGTTTCGGTTCCATAAAAA
>CAEFZY010003752.1:0-15783 GCA_903066815.1 Brachyrhaphis roseni
TCTTTTACTGATCCGGCCCACCTGAGAACAGAAAGTCTGGATCCGGCCCCAGAGCCAAACTGAGTTTGACATGCCTGCTTTAGGCGCTTAGCTGTCTGTAGGTAGGAGAGGCATTTGCGATCTGTCCACACCAGTACTGGATGCTTAGCTCCCCCGAGCTAGCCAGTGACACCATTCCCCCAGAGCTAATTTAATGGCTAGGAGCTTGCGATTCCCCACCTCCCAATTTCTCTCCACTGGGGATAGTTGGCAGAAAAAGAAGGCACAGAGGTGAAGTCTTTCATCTGGAGTAGAGCGCTGGGAGAGGATTTCTCCCAGCCCTGCGTCGGATGCATCCACCTCTAAGATAAACTGCTTGTCGGGGCTCAGTTGAACCAAAACCGGGGCCTGAGAAAATCTCCTCTTGAGTTCCCTAAATGCCTGGTCTGTGTCCTTGGTCCAAGTGAATTCTATTTTAGTGGAGGTTAGTGAAGTTAATGGTGTAACTGTCTAACTATAATTTCTGACGAAGTGCCTGTAGAAATTGGACAATCCCAAGAATCTTTGTAATTGTTTACGTGAGTTCGGAACTGGCCAATCCATGACCGTCTGTATTCTCCGGGGATCCGGCCGAACCTGCCCGCCTTCAAGAATGTAGCCCAGAAAGGCGATGGATGTTTTGTGGAATTCATACTTATCTGCCTTGACAAAGAGGCATTGGAGGACAAGACGGACGTGTTGGCAGTGGTTCTCGATGTTCTGAGAGAAGATCAGCATGTCGTCCAAATAGACGTAGACGAAAACGTTCAAAAAATCTCGGAGGACATCGTTGATGAGAGTTTGGAAGACTGAAGCAGAATTATAAAGACCAAACAGCATAACAAGACATTCAAAGCAACCTATGGGGGTCTTCCATTCATCTCCTTGGCGTATGTGAACCAGATGATAAGCGTTTTGGAGATCGAGCTTAGAAAAAAATTGTGGCTTCTTGGACAGGCTCGAAGGCAGATGAAATAAAAGGAAGTGGGTACTAGTTCTTTACTGTGATATGATTTAATCCCCTGTAGTCGATGCAGGGTCAGAGGGAGACATTTTTTTTTAATCACAAAAAAGAAACCTGCCCCCAGCGGTGATAACAAGTGCCTGATGATTCCTGCTGCTAAAGATTCTGGCTCAGAAAAGTGGTATGCTCCTGCCTAAAAGTTTTTGTCTGTTTTTTTTTTAGAAATTTTTATAAATGTACCTCACAACTGTCAGCTGTAAAGCAAGGTAGCTGATTGGCCCTTAACCTAAACTTATTGTTTCTTTGCAAATTACTTACCTCTACACTTAGGTAAAGGAAAGTCCACCAAGTAATTTGGATAATATTGACAAATGATGAAGGTACAGATGAATGTGTAAGATTATCAGTGGTGTCCAAAGTCAGTCCTCAAGGCCCTGGTGAAAACTAGTAACAAATATTACATTTTGCTGAGTGCCATCATCAATACACAGCAAATATGTTGGTCAGTTTTCCTTTTATTTTGGCCAGTCCTGAAGACAAAGATTCTCCTCTGATGCGCAACCAAATTACCTACAACAGCCCATGAAGCAGCACGGCTCATCGCGCTTTTATTTTGAAAACCGACATACAAAATGAAGCAGTCACCAGGTAATACAAGGCATCATTTGTTGTCAGTAACATGGTTTTCAGCAAGACAATACGAGCATCGAAGCGGGGTTTCATCTGACACGCTCCCTTTTTACTCAATACACAATCTCGGAGCCTGGCTTCAGATGTCACATCTGTATCTGGGGGTAGCTAAATGCTAGCTGAAGATAAAAATGTTCCACTGAAACAAAGCCTCCTGAAGCATGCACTTCCTGTTTGTGTGTTGCAGCAACTGAATCACCTTAATGTAATCAAGTATCTGGACTCTTTTATCGAAGACAATGAGCTGAACATTGTTCTGGAGCTGGCAGATGCTGGAGATCTTTCTCAGATGATAAAGGTCAGATACAGGTCACTGTAAACATCAGACTGCACAGAAAGTAAAAAGTTTCATCCACGATTAAGTTTTGTTGCATGTTTATATTAACAATTGGTATTAGCATGGAATTAGATACCTTTTTATGTGTAAATCTGAAACAACAACCATGACAGTATTTCCATTTTACTTTCATGTATGTTAGTAGAAAAGAAAATTAGAAATGCCACAACTAAGGCAAGAATATGTAGATGTGTGTGTGCAACAGTCTGACTTCATGACATATGAACAGTTGTTGCATTGCCACTTCCTGTCTTTACATGTAAAGACTGGTCATTCTTTTCTACATGTATCAAGTATCAAAAGCTCTGAGTTTGCAGCAGCATTTCCAGAGCTTTGCTTGTTGCCTCAGTAAGCCTGTTTTTTTTTTTTATGATTCCCATGTAAAAAGCAGCTACTTACAGTTCTTGTCTAATCTGTCAATGCACAGCACTGAAGCTAGAAGCATTTTTGGTTCACCTAGATTTAGAATAGAATAGAATTAATAAATTCTTGAATGTATTGTTTTTTATATCCTTGCAGCACTTCAAGAAAAAGCGACGGCTGATACCAGAGAAGACGATCTGGAAATATTTTGTACAGCTGTGCAGTGCCCTGGAGCACATGCATTCACGCAGAGTCATGCACCGGGGTAAACAGCTGTGCACAGACTCATTCATTCTCCAGGTTATGTCTTCAGCATGCAGACCTCGTGTCTGTCTCTATGTACATGGGCCCACTGATAATATAAATATTAGGAACTCTCAATTAAAAAGACAAATCAATAACTGTCTTTAGAAAGTGAAAGATAATGGTGCTTAATTTTTGTAGCTGAGCCAACATGCTCAATATTGGTAGGCTCATTGAAATATATCCAGAGGTGTGCCTCTATTTAACCCAAACATGGATGAACCATCAGCAGCTTTAATGGAGTTTCACAAGCTTGTTTATAGGACATGGTACTGTGAGGTGTTTCCCCCCTGATAGTCTGGTAGACTCTTGTTTGTTTGTGACCAAACATATGTTTAATTTTCAGCTGCTGTTGTTTACTTTCACACTGCAGTGTCAAACAATCCAAACCATTTGAAAAAACCTGTTCCCCCCCATCACCTGTAGTGGAGCTGCACCAAGACCTTCTGAAGGAAACGACATGAAAACTTCTGAAGAAGACACTGAGCAAAACGTCCTTCTTTAAAAAATGTAAACAAAAATAAATTTTATCGGTTGGAGGATCTCCCTTCTGTCTTTGTTAAAAGACTATATAGACATTTTTCCCACCAGCGCTAGACACGCGCATTTGTTTTGGTTGTATTAACCCAGAATGCAGTTCACTTCCTGCTTTTGGAGCAGTCTCCAGTGCACTTGGCGTTCACATATGCATTATAAACGTACCAGAGTTTGTAGGAGTTCAGTGTTTTGGTCCGAATCAGAGTTCCATTACATATTCACAACTCTCCAGACAAACCAGACTTTCTTGGCGAACGGACTTCTGGATTGAAGTGGATTGGTAGGGATCCACCTTTAGTGTATGAGATGTCAAACTTTGAAGAAATTAATAAATAATGTTCCACATTACTCTCTCTCTCATTATTTTGACTAGCAAAAAGAAACAATATTAAGAGTCTCTACTGATCAAAAACAGCTAATGTCTAGTCTGACTTAATGTCAGAGAGTGAAGGTCAAAGCTATGGGTTATAAATCTGGTTCAACTTCTTTTATAATAAGAGACCATGCTTAAAGAGAATTGTTTATGCATCAGATATATCCAAGTATTTTTTAAGTGAAGAAATACCAAAAAAGAAAAATGCTATTATTGCTAAAATGTGCTACTATACTGATAAAATGTCTTAAATATTAGGAACATCTTAGCCTCTACAGGTGAGCAAACTGATCAGCAGTGATGGTCATGACTTGTCCCTTTCATTCAGCCCTAAGTCCTCTGCCAAGTAGAGTGTTCATTTGAAGTATAGACCAGTGTAATGTTTAGCTTGATTACTTAACAAAGACATCATCTTGAAGATGGGAAAAATGTCTTTGTATTGTAAAACTGTCTTTGTATATCTCTTGTAATCTGAATGTACATATTTATAATGAATTATGTTCTGGGTCTGAAGGAGGTTTGGATGTGTGTAAACAGATATCAAGCCAGCCAATGTGTTCATAACAGCCACAGGGGAGGTAAAGCTGGGAGATCTTGGATTAGGACGCTTCTTCAGCTCTAAAACCACAGCAGCGCATTCTTTAGGTAACACACACACACTAAACAAATTATAGTACCTGTTGTACATGAATGAAATGTGTATGTATTTTACTGAAGTGGCAGTTTGAAATTAGTGTTATTAAAACAAGGATATAGACAGTTTGTAGACATTTTTCTGACGTCTTCCTTTACTGTTATTTTAGTAAGTTTTGTTTTCTACAACGCAACTCTTCTCTTGATGCTGGAGATTATGCAGAGACCAAACTCTAACTTTCCTTCCAATTTTACAGTGGGAACCCCTTACTACATGTCACCAGAAAGGATCCATGAGAATGGATACAACTTCAAATCAGACATCTGGTCCCTGGGTTGTCTTCTGTATGAGGTGAGCCGCCATGACCATGATCTGGACAAACCAGGGTTTTGGTGTCTGCAAAATTAGAAAATATATTTAATCATTTTGTTTGTTTCAGACTCATACTTCACATACACCTTCATCCCTATGGTAGGCTGTATCTGTAAATACTAAAAAAAAACAAAAAAAAAACATCCTATGCATGGTAGATTCTGATTCACTTGTCAAAGAAAAATGAAGCTAAATATTTGTTTGCTTAAAACTAAATTCAATTAATACGGCTGGTTGAACCATGATTAGCCATTACTTTGGTTCTCTTTTCTTACCAATGTTAAGTTATCCAGCCAATAGCTTGTCTGGGTGAGAGACAAAGTTAAACTCTGAAAGACGGGGCATCGTGCTTTCTGTTGTTCTCTTAGATGAAGAGACACGAAATGTTGGAAAAAGGAGGGACATCCTCTGCAGCAGGAAATGTTAGACTTTCAATGGAAAAAATAGTTTCACTCAAAATAGACTGTATAGTCCCACAGATTTTATCAGCTGGTTATAAAACTGTCAGGATTTTCACTACTACGTATCACAATCAAATATGCTGATATCTAAACATCACAACAGATAATGGCTAATATTCCAGCCCACTTCTATTTATTTTATTGTGGGAATGTTTCTTTATTCATTTTTGTTTTGATTTACAAAAAGAAGCTTTTCCTGATGCAGTTTTCAAAGAGAAATGTTCATATCTAAGTGATAACTGCAGAGTGGCTTGCTCCCAGAGCTCCTGCTGGCTGGAACTGGTTGCTCTGTGGTAAACTAGCACCCCACCTTTCACCAACAGCCTCCCGTGATCTTGAAATGAAAATGTTTATGGTCAATGGATGGATAATTGAAGAGTAATCCAGCAGCTAATAGCAGCTGGAACTCACTGACTGTTCAATGGGACTGCCACAATACCAACCACTACCTGACAGATTGGTCTCATATACCTGCTGGACAGTAAAACAGCCTACTTCAATTACCAAATGTAAACAGCAGACCATTTCCTAGTGGCAGTTGTATTTTTTTCTTCTTTATTTTCTCAGAGATTGTGAGGAAGTATTGACAAGAACACAGATGGTTCTTATAATGTTTACTGAAACATACTGATTTACTGCAAAGTTTAAACTGAACATTGGTTCAGATGTAACAGGCAACGTAATTTAGGCATCAGAAACCTGGCAACTAAAGCTTGGTGGGAATATTCACTGTTCCCATAACTCTGGAAGAGTATTTGTGTCTTTCTGAAAATGTCAAATTAGGTTTTAAACCTGATGTAGTTGAAACTGATGTGACAAAGTGGGTCTATATGAACCTGTCTGTACCACTTTCCTAACTGGTGCAGGAAGCTAGCAGTGGTTTATTCTGTTCAGTCCTGAGATTAGCAGCTACGGTCGGATGTAATGTTTCTCCCATGTGAAGCGCTCTGGGATTATCTTCTGTATATTTAAAGAAAGCTTTCTCTTGCTTTGGAACTGAACTGATATTCTTTACAATGAATAGAAATCAGGCACGATCCACAGTGAGTCTTCAAACCTTTCACCTTTAATGATGAAAAGTAATAAAACTGGGAGCACAGTGTGGTGTTTTTCTGTTTGTTTTCTTGAACTTTCTTTCTAACTGCTGGGTTTGCTTTAGCTGTCTCAGCTGAGGGATGGACAGCAGGCAGGAGTAAACGTCTCTCATCACATTATGTTCCTGAAATGATGCAAAGATTTCCCACAGTGATGACATGATGGAAGCCGTTGGGATTTCTCACTGTGTGGAAGATCAAATGACAAATCTTCTTATATTACTGGATGTCTTCAACACAGACACCGCCTGGAGCCCAGTCTATTGTCTTCCACAGTTGGGTTTTCACCAGCAGAAATGTGAAAACTGACTGTTTGCGTCTTGGCCTGAACTGCTCTGTGTTCAAGTAAAACAGGTTAAACATAAGCTCACTTCATGAGCCAACTTAATGTAACAAACATCTTTGTTGTATTTTAACCCCACCAGTTATGTGCAGATCATTTTCTCAAGCTGTCTGAAATAGCAGAGAGTAATGTCTTCTGTGCATCCAAAAATATGGTGGTAGAAAGATTTTAGCTTCCACCACATGGTGACAGTGTGGACCAGATGGACTTCTTCTCATGTTGATGCTTGCCTCCTGTGTGTGAATAGAGACCTCTGTTTTCATTCACTTCCTTCAATTTTATTGGAATGCTGGGCCATTGTTCACTATTAATATGCAGAGACTGACCTTAGACTGACCTTCTGGAGTGTGTCAGAGGATCTGATTGGCCAGTAAACGTCAACACGTTGTGCCAGGCTGGAACACTTGATAGTATTCTCACAGTTTCATTCTGTTTTGCTTCTTGCCTTCTTTACAAAGTCAAACTGAAATCTGAGTGCATAGATCGTGCCTCAGCCTTGAAATGAATATTCCTGGAAGAACATTTAGTTCCTCTCATATCTAATAAACATCTTCCTATAACACTGAGGACAATTAGAAAGGCTCCTAGGCCCTAGCTCTCCCAATACTCACACCCTTGACAATTGTTAAAAATTTAAAAAAAAACTTAGACTGTGGTGTCCAGAGTCTGTCCTGAAGGGCCGGCATGTTGCATGTTTTAGTTCTCTCCCTGGTTTAACACACCTGGATCAAATGACGGCTCATTAGAGGCTTAGGAAGAACACTGACATCCTGAAAAGGTTGTTACTACCGCCAGGGAGAGAACTACAACATGCAGGATGCCAGCCCATCAGGACAGACTTTGGTCACCACTGCTTCAACTCTTGTTCTGCCCTTGTGACATTCAAATGTGCATTCATGTTGAAGGATTTAAGAGCGTAGTTTGTCCCAATTCTCCACATCTGGCCTTTGCCCTCTCTTTTGGGTCCTATTTTTGCACTTCTGGTTAGCTCGCATCCAGTTGGATCTCGGCGAAGTATATTACCCACAATACCTCACTGCATGTGACATTTTGAAAGGGGGAAATATGGCAATTTTTTTGTCTTTATTGAGAATAAAAAATAATATAAAGCACATGTCAGTAACAGAAAGGTTTGATATGATAAACTGAGCAGAAAAAGGAAGAAATAAAAAGAATAGTCACAAACTAACTGTGAGGAAAGAAAAACAAAATGTTACAAATGCAAGAGGAAAAGGTATTGATATTTGTATTGATTTTTGTTTTCAGAAAGACATTATAAGGAAAACTTCATACAGAATTTTGAAATAAATTTCTTTATTTTTTGTGAGTGGAAAAGAAAGATATTGGATTCTTATTTTGAGATATCATCATGATTTTGAAACAAATGTTTTTTTCTCAGGGGGGATGTCAGAGTGCCCCTTATGACTTTATTATTACATTTTTGGTCTCTACAGCCATACATAATCAGATGTGGTTCTTTTGGAGTAACAGCTGAATGTAATCATACCTTTAATTAGATGAATCACAGTAGGAGGAATTGCCTTTAAAACTATTAAATTGAATGTATTTTTTTTATATATAAAATCACCATAGTTGCCATTGGAAATATGGCAATCCTCACAGAGCAAGCTGTGTTTGTTGTAAAAAAAAGTAATCTGTTTCAAATTTAAAGCATTTAAATAATTTTGTTCTGCTCTACTGAATATGTGAGAATACATAGAATTTTGCTCTGTGTTAAACAAGTCATGAAAAACACTTTTGAACATCCAAATATCTCCAGCAACGACTTAGGGAAACAAAAATACCTATACTGTACATTTAAAATCCTTTTTTGTTGTTGTAGTTGTGCCTTTTAGCAGCACAAATGCCTAAACAGATCCAATGGGAATGTGAGTTCAAACCCTAGTTCACTTTGATTGAGTACACACCTCATAAAGGGGCATAGGGTGCAGTGATCAGGCCCTACTCACCGTGAGAAAATGTGCTTCCTGATTTTTCTGGCAGGATTTTGTGTCATTGACTCACTGGCTCGCTCTGTCTCTAGATGGCTGCACTACAGAGTCCATTTTATGGGGACAAAATGGACCTTTTGTCCCTTTGTCAAAAGATTGAGCAGTGTGACTACCCTCCACTCCCATCTGACCATTACTCCAAGAAGGTAAACTACTTTGTCTAATACCCAACTTGTCTTCCATTTTCCTTCAACTGTGATTATTCAAGTAAGTGTGTAAATGTTTATTGATTTTAGATGTGTTCACAGGATTTACCAGCAGAGTTTAGTTTCTGCTTCTAAATACAAATGGTGTCCACAGTTAGGTAAATTTATTCTAACTGAAAATTATGACAGCAGGAGATGGAATGGGATAAAAAGCAGCTTCCTTAATTATATTAACTTTTTTTTCCCAGTCTTTCTTTAACTATTGTCCTTTGATGTATTTTGTATGTAACTTCCTTATATTTGCTCATTTGGTTTCCTTTAGAGCCCTCTGAATCATTGTGTGTATGAATGGTTTTGTACACATAAAACTGTGATGTTTCAAAAGGGAAAAACTGAGAACTGACAGGTCTTTACTCAGACAGAACAAACTCCTCTGTATTTACCTTGTTGGGTTTGATCTGTTAGTTTAAATTTCATTGGGAAGCTTTAAAACAGAATCCTGGGTACTTTTGGAAAAGACTAGCTGACTCTTGCCACTTCGAGCTGCAGACGCCACCCAGATCAGAGAGCTGAAGAACTGTGTTTGCTTAGTGCTGTTTTTCCATATGTAGCTGTTTTTAACTAATTTCAGTGAAAAACAATTTGGAAAAATTGGTTTATAACATTATTATAATAGATACATTTGTTGAAAACGTCTTTTGAAATGAAACAGGATTTTTTTTTAGGTGTAAAACACACATTTCTCTGTTGCTGACAAGAAAAGATAATAAATCCCACCTTATCCCCAGCTGCGAGACCTGGTCAGCATGTGCATCAACCCAGACCCAGTCCAGAGGCCTGACATTGACTTCGTGCTACAGATAGCCAAACAGATGCACATGTGGACGTCCAGCACCTGACCGCCACTTGGAGTCCACTCTACCCAGTATGAGGAGCTTGGCTGCAGCTGCTGCTTCAGAAACCAGCCTTGGCTTCCATTTCTCAAACAAAATCTAAGAGATGTGCTTTAGTGCACTAAGATGTTTATCTGTGAACACTTCCAATCCATTTGTCATGACTGTGGTAAAGAGGCACAGTAGCAGAATTATCATTCAGCAGGTGATTTTTTTCTGTGGCTGGTGTCTGATCCTGTAGAAATGTTTGTTCCTCTCATTATACCTTACAGTCATTAGACTCAAGACAAATGATTGGGGCCAAATGAAGTGAGTCCCAGTGAGTCATACTTACAGACTGTGTGAGCAGAGACCTAATGATCCGATGTCATCAGGGCGAAGGCAGAGGAGCTCAAGTTTTTTTTCCACAGATTACATCTCTCATGCTATACTGTCATTGCAGGGTGACGGTTTTAACAAATATGTAAAAAGATATTTTTTTATAAAAAAGTTACATACTGCAGCTTTAGCGCCATTTTAAAACCTTTTCAATATGTTTGGTCCAAAAGGTATTCAAATTGGATTAGTAGGGAAGCTTGTGAAGCCGCCAAATGAGTTTTTAAGAAGTGATGTTTATAAACAGCAGAGAAAATCCAGCCCCATACCTGGGAAGAATTCAACAATTTCAGCTTTAAGAATTGAGAACAAATGTAAAGATAAATAAGTGGTTTGATTAAGTGAGTAATGTGCCAAATACTTTATCCAAATCATAAAATACTAGGACTGTCGCAACTGATTTGATTATACAGTGTGATTTACTGTATCAACTTGTCACTTAATTTTCCAATCTTAGTTTAACTGGTTTCCTCAATTCATTTACATTTTTTCTCATTTTGCATTCAAGACATTTTATTTTACCATATGTTTAAATTTTTCCATACTATGTAGTTTCTCTAATATTGCCTCTGCATTTTTCCCTTCTTATTTTCTCCATCTGCCTGTTTATTTAGATTCTATTATTTCCTAATGTTCTTTTTCTTCTAAGTTAGTGAAGGGATTATATGTTTCAGAATCATCCTGTAGGTGATTCTGAAATTATTTTTCTCAAAATTAAGAAAGTGATGGAATTTCTTTCAGCTTGATTTAATAAAAATGCCAATTACAATTTTACAGTTTTAGTTTTTGGCAGTATGCTTTGCAGAGCCAGAATGAATAAGCGAAATATTTCACTTATGTATCACTAAACTGAACTGGATTCAGCCTTTGTCTTTCATTTTCAGTCTGAATTATTCAATATTGAAAACAACTGTAACCCAACAACTGTAATATGTGTTCCTCGTTTGTTGAACCAAAATGTTGATCTTGATAAAAAAAAAAAAAAATCAGTCAACTCAAAACTTTATTGTTGACCATAGACATAATGTGTGTCAGGTGTTCTAAAGGGGAGAGGTACATCAAAAAAACAAACATTTTAGGAAGTGTCCATAGTTTGGATGGACTCCTCCACCACCTCCAGGTCCAGCGGGGTTACACACTTCGATAACACAGCAGTCGTTCCTCTTTTGTACTTGTAATCACCGGTTCTGCATTGAGAAAAAGAACAAGATAAAGTGCAAATCCTTATTCATTATGTGTGGACCACATCAAGAACAAATTCAAATCCATGGTTCATTTGCACACAACAGGAACCATCAGCCTATAGACAAGCCATGCATGCTAGCTAATAGGGATGCTCCGATCAGGTTTTTTGCAGTCGATTCCGATCACCCATAAGGGCCAATCACTGCTGAACATCGATCACTGCTGATGCCAATCACCTGGATTGGCTGTTAATTTTTCGCTTTAGGTATAAATGCTACCTGTGGTCTGCAAAAATGATCTGGCAATAAATTCACCTAATTTAGACATAAAACATGCAAAATACTTGCAGGAACAATACAGCAGCTATTGAGTCAAAAGGACAAAGGGACCTGAAATCAGTAAAGTAATATTTAACAGTAACGCTCAACAGCCTAAATTATACACAAGTCAAGTAAATCACTGTATATATATATATATATATATATATATATATATAAAATCACTGTCCATATCAAATAATTTCAAGTGAAAAAGAAAAACATTCATTCTTGGTCAAATGCAGGTTGCATTCAACAAATAAACAATCCTAACGTACTAAATCAAAACTTCCTGAGATCATGGCTAATTGTTTTGTGCTGCTCTGATTGATTGTTTCTGACCGAGCTGTGTAATTCTGCAGAACACAGGGAGGAGGAAGAGGAGCTCCATTTATTTTCCCCCCAGAGATTTTTTGTCTCATGTTAGGACATAAAAGTTTTAATGCTAATGTAAAACATTTTTTTTAAGTTACATGGTGCAGCTTTCAGAAGCTGTTCGATATAAGAGTCCACTGTCTGGTGGAGGTTGGACGGCGCTACGTCTATGAAATATCAATATCGCATAGTCTAACAGTGAAGGGCAGAATCCAGCAACTTCCACTGTTAGCCCCATGACTTTATTTTTTGAGTTGTTTAGCTTTCTGACTGTAATGCACATCTGGGTGAGTGTTGGAAATTGTGCGCTGCTTTACCTGCTGTCTGATCGCTCCGGATGTCTTTTTACTTGCAGTGAGCCTCAATAACTCACCATATTCTTATAAATGTTTGTTTTTTAAATGTCATATTAAATTCATTGTCCTGATCCTGATTTTGCCAAGGTACTTTTCTGTCTCAAGATGCAAACTTCCCCATTCAATCTCAGAGAGTTATAGTTAAACAACACATTGCTTAGGATTTGCTGCAGTGTGCTTGCACAGTGTGGAGGAACGGGGGAGATACGCTGCAAACAGATTCCTGCAGGCTGCAAAGTGAGTTACAGGTGATCGGTTTTTGTGATTGACAACAAGAGGCAGTGATCGGCGATCACATACTTTTTCACGGAAATCGGACGATTATGATCAGTGGTTGATTGATCGGCACATCTCTACTAGCTATGCAAAGTTGGTAAGAGCTGGTTAGTAGAGAACTCTGACAAGTTATGGTGGCTGGTAAGTCAGTCTGCACTAAAACACTCCGTCTTACTTACAGCTGCAAGGCCTCAAGCTCATTTAGTCTTCAGGGAGAACAAGCAATAAAACAAGTTGTCAGCCAAGGTTCATAGACTAATGAAATAAAGCTGCTTTTTAGGAGGCAAGACACGTGATGCACTGTATTCATGGTGAGACAAATTGTAACCTGAGTAATGCCACAACAACCATGCACTAGTAAAATGGGATTCATCTGGTGCATCCCATTACACTAGTGGGATGCACTAGCCCACTAGTGTAATGGGCTCTACAGCCAGCAGTCTCTAGGGCTGTTTTAAGACATGTTTATAAAGTAACATAGCAAACTGACAACAATCTGGCTGAATCTGCCAGAAAGTATCTAATTGAAGATCCACGTGTTGCAGTAGTTCTCACCTGACCCCCTTCTTGTTGGCCTCATCGTGTGGTCTGATGTAGTCCACGTTGCCCTTGGTGATGACGGTGAGGTCAATGTTGCTGCCAGATCCCAGGTCGTTAAAGATGCCTGCAGCGATGGCATCACGCACCAGCCGCTTGGCTTCCTCCTCCTAATAGGAAGCAGCAACATGGAAGTTCAGGTGAAGCGTGAACCATCATGGTTACTGAACTAATGTTAAACTGAGCAGAGACCGGCTCACCTCCAGGTCTGGCTTGTAGCGATCTTCAAAAACAGCCATGGCTGCCAGGGAGCCAGAGCCTTAAGAAGAGTGAGACTTGGGTCACTGATCTAATACTGTCCTAACCTCAGTAACCATAACGCTTTGGGTTACCAGGGCTTGAAAAACCAACTCCAAGGCAGAAATAAGACTGCTTTGCTATTGACAGAATATGTGGTACAGATTTAACCAAAGAAGAAACAACAAGCCTCAGGCAGAAGAGACTGCTGCTGCAGAAAGGTGCAATTAATAAAGAATGTTGGAGTGTCTTCCAAAAATCTACAACAATCAGAAAAGAAAAAAGCATAGTAGCAAGTACCAAGAGTAGTATTTCTAAACGTAGTTTTTATTGAGCCTGAACTGAACCCACACATTTTTTGTGTAATTGTACTGAATGTGATTAGTATTTCTTGATTTTGTAGTGAGTCAAGCAGTTCTCATCCTGTTGACTTTGTCTTAACCTGCACAGGACAAAAAAAAAAAAATCAATCTGAATCTGAACCTCTATCTGGTTTAGAAAATAAAACCCTGAAATGAAGACTGATTGAAATGATAGAGGCAATCTAATAAGGAAACGTCCATTTCACTGTATAAATTACTGACTCTAAAACAACGTCAGCAGTCTGGAAACAGTAGTTCATCTTACTCTCTTCCACATCTATCCAAAAACAAGTGAGGATAAATGGGACAACAAAAACAATGTAAAAACAAATAAATGAAACTATGGTTTGCATTTAAACTATCAGAAAAGCTAGAAGCTGTGTTAGTGAGACAAACTGACCCATAGTGACGTAGGGCAGCTTATCAGTGGAACCATGAGGGTAAATGCTATACAGGTGAGGTCCATTACAGTCCACTCCACCAAGGACCAGAGCAGCGCCAATGTAGCCCTGATACCTGAAGACACATACACACACACAAAACTGCTCACTCACAAGTCAAAAACAGATAAATTACACATTTACCAGAGTTGAACAAAACAAAACAAAAAAAAGGGTATTTTACAGTTTGCAGTGTGATGCCATGAGTAGCAGCTCCACCTCTTGGTTTCCGGCTGCCTAGGCAAAGAGCCCCATTGCTGAATGTGAAAGCAGGCATGTGCAGAACAAGCTCCATGAAAAGCCGAGAAGTGACAGTAAGAAGTAGGGCCGGGAACTCTAAAAGTTCATTTTGTTTTATTTATAGATTTTAATCCGTTACAACACAATCACATTTTTTACTTTTATATTCACATGTTTCAGGAACAACTGCAAATCTGATGCAAAAGCCACAACAGAAAACAACAGCAACGGACAGCAAGCTGCTATTTGGAATTTTGAACATATATATATATATATATATATATACTGTATATTTGAACATATTCAAAATCCAGTCATATTGGGTTTCTTTCCTGTACATCCAGCTTTCCAGGGTTTCAAGAACTTCTGATCATTTATGGAACTTCTTTAGAATTGTGAACTGTGGACGCTCACATTAGCGTTTGACGTTTATTCTGCATATGTTCAAAGCATATTGATTTTGAATAAAACTGGATTTTGAATTTATGAACGCTGGAAAGTCTATTGTTGCGTTCAAGTTGTGCTAATAGGAGTTAGCTTATCAGTGAATCTATTCAAACCTAAAATCTCAATGCTAAACATGCAGCAGCAGAATAAAAGTCAAACGCTAATGTGAGCGTCCACAGTTCACATTTCTAAAGAAGTTCCATAAATGATCAGGAGTTCTTGGAAACCAAAGCTTTCAGGGCTAATAATGACAGAGGGTTAAACAGTGAGGATGTTCATTACTCAGCTACACAAACACAGAGGCCTACCTGAAGAGCATCTGCTTGAGCATGCGGTTAGCGGTTGCCACACGTGGCAGCCTGCCTGTGGACAGAGAGTGCAGCTCCAGGTTGGACGAGATGATCTGAGTGGTCATCTCAGTGTCTGCAGCGGTTCCTGCACCGCAGCAGCTGGACAACACAAAGGAGCAGTAAGGAGGGGGTTCACTATTTCTGCTATAATCTAGCAAAACCTCCATTCACAGAGGGTACGTAAAGCATAATTTAAGGATAAAGGAAGAGTTGAGCTGTCACTTACTAAATGTTGGGGGAGATATAGTGGATCTTGGAGCAGTTTTTATCAGCCACCACCATGCCTTCAGTGGCTCTGGTGTCAGCGCCGAGAACAACTCCATCCTGAACACCAAATCACATCATCACCTCTGGAACTGCTCAATGAGCTGTTCTTGGTTAGCTAATCCTCAAGAAATTTTTTGTGGATTGAGAACATCTCTGATCAGGCACATTAGGTTTAAGCCAGCAGTTTAAGAGATGAGTCGAGTCTTTCATTGTATGTTATTTACAAACGAATCCAATATTAATTACCGTAATTTCCGGACTATAAGCCGCGACTTTTGTCACACGCTTTCGACCCTGCGGCTTATACAACGATGCGGCTTATTTGTGAATTTTTTTTCTAGCGCTGCCAGGGGCGCTCCAGCAGAAAAGGTAAGAGTGAGACAGGTGGAATATATGTGTCGAGGAAGACGCAAGTTAAT
>CAEFZY010003754.1:0-24428 GCA_903066815.1 Brachyrhaphis roseni
CGGCCATCTTCCTCATTCTGGGAAGCCTCGTTATTACTTAATTTCGGCCTACGCCCAATGGCTTCTGCTTTCTGCCTTGGCCATCTGTTTACTTGTTTCCTGTGCCTGGGCGTTGCCTGCCTCCTACTCTCTGAACATGTCCAGGCTTGTCTCTCAGTTCTAACACAGTATAATCTTTAACCATTTCTTATTTCATACATTGTAATCATCAATAAATCATTTATCACAATCATTTCTAATGTACTTCACTTATACAATAATCATTGAGTTCAGTACTGGTTACAAATACATTGTTTCATTTCATTATTATCATTTACATTCCCATAACCTTTAATGCTTCATAGAATAAATCACAATCATAGGTTACTCTGTTTTATAATCATTGTTAAATCAACATGCAAGATTCACTGCAGTCTCTCAGGCCCTCAGGTCTGCTTACATGGCTCTGGACAGATCTCATTCATTCCTACCAGATTTCTTGACAAACTTTTTGCCCCATATCCCATATCTCTTCCTTTCTTTTGATGAAACTGTAATGCTACAGTTGTGAAAGTACATTTTTCGGGTTTCTCCTTTAAACTGCTGGATAGGAACATGTAAAAAAGGGAAAAGACATCAAAATGGGTCATTGATTTTGACAGATTTATCTCTTAAGTTTAGGTGTGTCAGGCTGGGTTTGTCAAGATGACTTACAGCTCAGAGTTAATTAAGGTTAACAAGTCCTTAAAATAGTAAAGTAAGGAACCAAATAAGAGAAAAAAGTTCTGAGGTGCAGTCGGCCCAAGTGCAGACATAAAAACAGCTGTCCCATGATTAGTAAGGAAGAACTTACAATAGTGGTACAAACAGAACAATAATGATATGTAACTGAGGCAACAGGAAGTGAGGTCAGAAAGTGGACAATGGAAGGATCTGAAGAGGAAATTAAACTGACTGGCTTTTAACTGTTAGGGAAGGACCAAACTCTGGATCTGAGGGAAAGTGACTCATAAACACACACCATCTGGTTTTAGCAAATCAAATGGATCTGATGAATCTACAACAAGATATTTTGTGAACAGAAACATACTAAACCATAAAATAGAATAATCTTAAAATAAAAATGGAGAGCAAAATACTAAGAAAGGAACACAAGAAAGAACTAACTCAATGAGCTGGGTATGGAACACCATTAGTCACAAAAATAAACAACCAGTAAAATGCAAATACCAAAATCAAAGTAATGAACAAAATATGAATCATGACAGAGTAAAAAAGCAACCAAAGTCTAAAGAATAACTCTGGTAAACCTTCACAATATCAGGGGTCTCTCTAAAGGATTGTGTAGGATACAGCAAGTGTATGTGCACCCAAAAGGCAAAAACGGCTTAGGTCAAAAAATGATCAGGTTTATAAAACTATGTGAATGCACACCAGCTCAAGTATCCTTTACTGGACAATAGACAAAGTGATGAACCTCTGATCTTAAGTCAGTGACTCACTTTCCTTCAGAAAGAAGTTGGCCCAATCTTTACTCTGAGATTCAAGCCCTGTAAATCACATCATGTGACCAAAGAAGATCCACTTAAATGAAAAGGCAGAAACACTTTGAATGAATGAACTGGGATCTGCACACAATGAAGTCTCTCTAATCCTGTGCTTTCTCTCCTTAGATTGAGTGGTTTGTCTCCATTCCAAGGTGAGACTGATGAAGAGACTCTGAAGAACGTCATTGCTACCAATTATCAGTTTAATAAGCATTACTTCAGCATGACCAGCTCCATGGCCAAAGATTTCATCATGAAACTTTTGATAAAAAACCCCAAGTATGTAACATAGGTACAGTATCTATCTTGTGCATGCAAAAAATGTCATAGAAAATAAACTTTGACACCAGTAACAATGTAAATAATCTGGAACAATAGTTTTAAATCCTTAACACAAATCAAATTCAAATGTTCATTTAAATGTTCCCATTAGTTTGATGGAATCCATGTTTTGAATTATATTTTAAATTAGACCTCTTGTATAACCACACAGTTTGTTCAAATGTTGTCATTCATTATTACTCCATATCTGCTTTTAGTTGGTTTTTGACCTCTGCTTTTTAATGAATGTAATTTGTATACCTGCATTTGAGGATAACAATGGATGGCTTCAACATGCAGCCAGTTTATAAGCTATATTAATAATAATAATAATAATAATAATAATAATAATAATAATAATAATAATGATAAGCAGTGTAAATAGTATTGCTACACAAGGTCAAAAAGAAGCACAAAGAAATTGCACCGTTTGAACTTCTTTGTTCTACTCATGAGATAAATAATGGCAGAAAAATATCAGAGTTGTTAACTGCATTCAAACAGAAACTGCTTTAGAACTTTAAATGGCCACCAGCCTAAACCCTTTCTTAAACACAATGTCTTCACCAAGAAGAGAGTTCAAATAAAACGTTTTTTTTTCCTGAAGCTCCAAATTGTTTCATTCCAGTTAATTGAATGTTTTATTACCAGTCCACTCTGTATATGAATATCAACCTAAGTTGATATTTATATACAATATTTACTTGCTACATTAAATTCAGCACGTAAGAGCTGTAGCACATTTTAATACAGTGGAGATCAGGGCAGTTGTTGAAACACCTTTCATCCATCTATCTAATCATGATTTTATGTTATTGTATGTTGCAGTGAAAGAATGACAGCCGAAGAATGTCTTGTACATCCATGGATAAAGGTTGCAGCAACTCTTTCTTTCTCAGATAGCATATTTACTGTATTAAAATGACGACTTTGGGAGTTCCCAGTCATTGACATATCTGTTGTTAATCTGTTTTAGCCCATCACTCGCATACAGGTGGACAAAAGGAATCGATCCTCAATCAATATGAGGAGCTTTAAGAAATTTAACGCCAAAAGGAAATGGAAGGTGTGTTTGAAGATCTACAGTGAAATGTTAATCTTTAAAGATGATCCCCCCTACCCTCACCATACCCCCCCAAGTGTTTTCTACAATAAAGTAAAGAGAATACAGCATGATTAGGGCTAGTTCCTGAGCCTTTTGAACAGTCAGTATGACAGACAAACAGTCCCTGCTATCACCAAGTCTCTTTCTGAAATAATCATATAGCCAAAACTGGAAGTGCTCCCAATGAACACTGAATTTTTTTGAAAGTTTCTACACTGTAGAGTATGCGAGGGAAGCAAAACTAAGAGTTTTCAGGGTATTTATTTAAAGATGTGGCCAACGATGAATGGAAGGGACCGTTTGTTTCCGAGGCTAAGCTGAGCTACTACATTTCTGCAGTGTGGTTATGGGTCAGTGTGGTTTAGAGCGTTCAGTTAAGCAAAGTTTCAGGCAGTGAGTAGGAGAACGGTGAAAGGTATTGCCTTAGCAGTGGTTGTTGCTTACAATTTTATGTGGGAAGTATCAGAGCAGCATTGTCTTATGCACTTCTTAATTTCACCTCTGGATCTGCAGCTTGCCAGATGCTCTGCAGCTCCCCTCTAAGAGCTAAGTGGTTGGTGGACATTTTGTATTAATTTTATCTACAGTTCTCCAAAATGGATGCTACCCAATTCCTACAATGAAGGATTTTACACTTATGAAGGAACACAAGCAAAGTGAAGTGAAGTCAGCATCAGTTGATAACACTCTTCTCTTTCAGACATACTCTAAGTACTCAAACTGTAGGAGGTGTATGGCACAATGACAGACTAACAAAATAAAAACATGCATAATAATAAAAGGTTCACTGTCACAGTTAATGCAGTAACACCAAACCACACAATCCTGGGTAAAACTCTTCAACCTAATGACAGAGAGTTTCTGTTTTCACGTAGTTCAGGCATATTTGGGGCAATAAGCATAGCATAATGGAAAAATATTACCTTGACACTGATTACCAAGCATTAGGACCACCTACCTAATGCTGAATAAGTTTCTGCTTTGCAAACCAAACAGTTCTTTTTTTAAAAAAATAAATAAATAAATACTTTATATAATACAATGCAACTAATACAATATGCTGTACATGATTTTCAAACATGGTTTAAGTCTAAGTTCTATCCGTTCGTCAGATGTCGTACAACATGGTGTTGATGTGTAACCGGCTCGTCAGTCTGAGGCTACCATGTACAAGCAGCTCCAATCCAGATCCACTGCAGGTGGGAATTAAAACCTATTCTAAAGTTTGATTCCACTAATCAGTCTGATAACAGTTTTGTTGACTATTTCTAAACTACAAACTGATCAAACTTCAGTTGTCATGTTGTCCCAAGTTACTTCATTTCTTGTCCTTTTTTATTTTTGTTATACAGTAAATACATTTTATCATAATATTTCAAGGTGTGTCAAAAATGTTAGAAGAAATAATTATTTTATCCCTTCTTGGTATTGTAAATGTATTCAGTCAAAAAGAAAGAAAAAAATATTTTATTTTATTAGAAACTACAATGCAATGCTTTATCTGATTTTTCTCATTTATACTGGTTTCATTTTAATTGAAGCGACTTTCAACATAAAAATCCAGAAAATGTGTGATATAAAACTTAAATGCAACACACAGACAGCTGTGATTTAAGCTCTGACATTTTCTTGACTCATGTTTGGATGACAAGAAATATTGAGTGTGACTCAAAGTCGAGCCTGAGGTGGAGCTAAGATGACTTGGACTGGGTGACTTGAGTAGCCAATGGACAGGGCCATGTAGTGAAAAATCATCTTCCCTCGGCATCATAATGAAGATTATTTTAGAGAGAAAATCTGAATGGGTCTTTCAGGCTTGTAGTGATACAAATCAGTTAAGAAATGTTTAGCAATAAACACATTAAAGCCTCGTCAGCTGAGCAAACACTAACATCAGCTCAGCACTAGACCTATCTCAGTTCTGCTGCCTTACTATGTCATTAGGTCAACGTCATATATTGCTTGGGGCTAGATTACCTTTTAGTCACTGTGCAATACATATAGATTTTTAGTTGTACCATTATGTGTTTTCTCTGGATTTTTGCTTGTTACACTGGCTTTGGATACATTTTAGTTGACAGAAACCGACATTCAACAAAAAATTCCAGAAAATGCAGTGATCTAAAAAATTTAACAAAGGAGATCATTTTGGACTAAAACTTTTCATGTGTGCTTGTAAACTGTATCTTCTGTCAGTGTTCCGAACAATATAATAAAATGGTTATTTTTCTGCAGAGACAATGTGAAAGTGACACAGAGGAAACAGAGAGCAAGCCTGCCTCTCTGCTGCGCCGCAGACTCAGCAGCAGTTCATAGAACTGTTCAGACATGTGCTGTGAGTCCATGCTGCTCTAAGGATTCCTTTGTTGCTCTGATCAAGTAAATCAGGCCTCCCGAACGAACTGGACTCACTGGTTCTAATGGTGTCCAAGCCGGAACCTTTTTGTTTCCGAAACACTTTTGTATTTGTTTTAATGCATTTCGGTGGGTTTGTAAAATATGTGTCGATATAATGTGCCTTAAAAATCTTTTAACTATAGTATGTCTTCAATGAAGCTCAAACTCATTTTGTACTATTGTTTATGAAAGATTTAATGTTGTTAATGTTTGGTGTTTCTTTGTATAAGTGGGAGGCAAGCAGAGCAAGTTCAATGCTGCACCCAGCCTTTAACACAATGTGATCTGGATCTCCACTTCCACCTGCCAGTACAGCACCACCTATATCTGCTTGTCTGTGTTGTTTATTAAAAACAATTAAGTTCATGGTTTACTCAAGGAATTCCTTAAAATTATTGAATCACTATTTTTTCTTTACTTGTGTAAGAAAGGTTTCATCTTGTATGGATGTGTTTGCACTATATTATATTCCTAAAGGGATTTTCACTGAGGCCAACAAGCCATATCATCAAGGCAGAAATGATCCTTAAGATAAGTGGGTGCAGGGGGGACATCAAAAGCCAAACATAATGATTTCCTCCTTTTAAAAAGGACAGAAGATGGAAAAAATTCAAGAAGAGAAAGAAATGGTTGAGCTGCCAGAGCAGCAGATGAATGCAACAGAGAAATAATTTCACAGAAATACTGCAGCCTGTCAATAACACAGACAGTAGAAAGCTTAACCCACAACTCATAGCACTGGCCACCAACTTGTAAGAGCTTAATAGAGAATCTGATTACTGTGTAAGTTTTGACTTTAGTGAGTAGAAACAAACAGGTCAATTTGATACTGAACTCGGTTTATGTGTGGTTACTTGCATAGACTGATAAGTACTAAAAAAACACATGGGAGGAGGCATCCAACACGCACTGATGATGGCCAACCAAGCTGCCAAGACAGGCCATCTGGTACTGGAATTGTCACAGAACCAAAGATGACTCACCTCGGCTGCCTGAGCATCTCATGATCTCCATGAACATCTTGAGGAACTACTCCATGGTTTTGGTGACCAATAACCAGAAAATACAGATTATGAAGAACTCCATCTAATTCCATCCTACTACTGTAGTTGCATGATTATTTACCTCCCTCTGCACAACTTAAACTTTTTCAGACATTATTTTAGACATATTTGTCTAGAATGTTAATCCAGTTATAGAGCCATGCACCAACTACTGATGAATTATTAGTCGAAGCAGTGGGACAAGACATAACCCTGCACACTGTCATAACAAGGTCTATGGTTTATGATGCCAAAGCTGCTAAAACATGTCAGCAGAAACAACGTGAGTTTATGGAAGACGAGAGATTAATATGTTGAGGCTTTTATTTGGAAACTGCTGTTGAGATTAAATATCTGTCACTGTCAGAAAAAAGGATAAGGTAGCATCTTGAACACCTTTATAAATAATAATGTCTCACTTATACCCATAAATGAGACATTATGGGTATAAACTATAAGTGATAGATTTTTATGAGCCTTTGGAATGGGACTCTGGTTTAACAAATAATTATTCTGAAATGACAATGTCAAGAAGAAATAAAATATATGCATGTCTCAGTACCTTTACTTAGAATGTAAGCATAGTGACTTTATTTTGGGAAAATACAGATTTGTTTCTCTGTTTATAAAGGTTTATTTTATGAACAAATATGCTACACTGGATTTGTATGTGATTTTGTGGTTATTTGCATGTAAAGCTGGTAACTTGGAGATCTAAAGTAATAAGTCAGGAAGTCTGCGAATATCAGGTCTGCAAAGGGCCAACTCTGGCATCCAGTCCAGTTCTGGAGAGCTGCTATGCTGCAGCTTTTAAATGCCTAAAGTACACAACTTACAAAAGAGGGCAACTAATAATGTTCTCACTAACATCTTCAAATATTGTAAATCTTTCTAACTGATTTCCAGTCCTACTGACCACTCGAAGCACATTAAGCAACATTCACCCAATCACACATGTCCATACAGCAATCAATAGGCAACTTGTGATTAAATGCCTTGCCTAACACCACAACATTATGTGGCAGCAGAGGAAGCTGAAATCAAATGCACAACTCTCTGATTGTCAAGAATATCAAGAATAAAATATTCAAATTATATTCTCCTACTCCAAGATTTTCAGTATACAGCAGTGTGTGCCTGTTTGCATTCAGCATGCGCCGACATGAATGTGTGTGTCCTGTAGAGGCAGGAGGACCAGGTGAGCCTGGAGGCGCCACTCAGGCCCCAACATGTTAGACAGCTTACATTTTTCAATAAAATCTCTCGACAGTCATGCTGCCACATCAGCATTGGTAGGGGGAGCAGTCATACTGTAATTAGGGAGTTGTGGGTTCAATTCCAGTGTGGTTTGCCATCCAGCGTCTCAGGAGGGGGAAAGCAGTACAGCACCTGGGAAGAGGGAAGTCTGGGCCTCCTGACTTATGCTGCAACCCGACTCCAGATAAGCAGAAGATGAATGAACATACAGCAGAAAATCTATTAAAATAATTTATTTTAAAAGATGTTTATGCATGTTTGTATATGAAAGTAGATGTTATTGAACATGCATGTGCTTTATGTATGAGTATCATACATGTAGAGTACACTTTAAATGAAGGAATTTCTTTTATGCCATCTGAATATGAAACATCTCATCTAAAAGTCTGTCTCTCTTTAAAAACTGATTGAAAATAGAATGTGTTATTTTAATGCTTCATTTGTATTATGATTTTTGGAAAATGTAATCTATCTTTATAATTCAACTGACCCTAGGAAGAATAGCTGTTGCAGCATGCTGCTGATGCTAATGGGGATATTAATAAACAAACATATTTACTTTGCAGCAATCCCTCCTCCTGATCAAGGACTAATGAAGCAAGCAGCAGCAGACCCTGGCCCAACCACTGAGGGTTAAACCGCAACACACTGCTTCACATCTCGTGTTTCTGGACACAAGATGTGAGCAGTAAGCAGTTTATATAAATGGGATAAAAATAGCAACAAAGACAAAGTAAACTTGTCTTAACTGTATTTATGCAAACATTGTCCTAACCTAGTTGTAAAGCACAATCCTCTGATAGAGCAAAACAAAACAAAATGGCACCACCAAGAGTCAAAATTTACAATTGCAGCTGAATTCAGTGCTTTTTAGGACGTTCTTTTCTAGTTAAAAGCAACTTCAAAAAGAAAACTACATTCAGTCTTCTGCTTATTCATTCCAACCCAGTCCAATGCTCCGGCCCTTACCTGGTGTGTATTGTTCAAGGCTCTCAGCTACATTTATGCAGCACAATTTTTGCTTGTGCTGCTTTTGCTCTGAAGATATTGATGATCTCTGAAAACTTTAATATATTTGAAAAGATGACTGCAAACATTTGACAGGAATTGTTAGATTTGAAGGTGTGTGTGTGTGTGTGCGTTTGGGGAGGGCAAATTCACTCATGTCATAAAAACTGTACGTACACTTTCAGTTGCAGTTTTGGTTCAGTGTTCATGTTTTATGTTCCTGCACTGCAAGAAATACTATTCTACATGCTTGTTTATTTACAACCTTACGGTTAATTTTGATCCAAATCAAGAAACTATGAGAATAACCAGCAAGAGTGAAAAATAAATGTGAATGCTTTAAGCATGTCAATGTATTTCTGTATCCATAGTTTAAACGCTTCTCCCCTCTTGCATGGTGGTCACGTCATGAAGATCTTGAACATATGTTCTAAATTCAGTTTTCTAAAACTTTAGAAAAATAAATTTCACATCAGATTGTATTTAAGGTACCTAGTGTTGTTCATAATGAAGATAACAGCAGAATGATGATAAAACTGAAAACCTCATCTTGTCCTGGGAAAATTTGTGAAGATCCTCTCGTTAGAGCAGTAAGTCTGCCCCAATGTAGTAAACCAAACTCAGCATACCGGATAAAAATATTACAAATAGCAATTCCAAATAAAAAAAACCTTTGCTCAATAAAGAGCTTTTTATACTACTATAAGCCTGGACAAAATAAACCAACAACTCAAAGTCATCTGAACATTATGATGGACAAACTACTTTGGAACTGAATCTTATTTTGAGGCTGATGAGCAGAAACAAGCAGGCGCCATTAGAAGAAAAAACAAATATCTG
Organism: Brachyrhaphis roseni; assembly: GCA_903066815.1. Lineage (NCBI taxonomy): Eukaryota > Metazoa > Chordata > Actinopteri > Cyprinodontiformes > Poeciliidae > Brachyrhaphis > Brachyrhaphis roseni. The sequence continues at coordinate 9,498 of CAEFZY010003754.1, forward strand.
TAATTGAACATTCTGGAATTTTTACATTAAATTCAGATTACAAAAATCGACAATTACACGATTTTACATAGCTGGAAAAATAGCAAACACAGATGTGCTGTTTTTTGGAAATTTGTTCATTTCCACTCCCCCCTTTACTTCCTAGGCTTCTTTTTCTGACGTACTGCTGTTATTTTCCTTGGTACTGTCCATTTCCACTTTTAGTTTAGGTACAGGCCGGGTCCCCACACCCCAGCCCTCAAAACCAGGAACAGGTCCTCAGTTCTTCTTGGCTTTTGGCGAATCATATTTCCTCTTACTGGAGTACCAGAGGAGCAGAGGAATTCCGATAGAAGGCAGAGTCATCACACCAAAAGCAGCCCAGTCCAGCTAACAGAAACACAAATCAAACAAGTTAAATACAAACAAAATATGTTGCATAAAATTGCAAAGAAGTAAAATGACCAGTATATTTTCTAACAAGGAAAGAATTCCAGCTCAGCTTACATAGTGAGGAGAGAAACGCCGGTCAAACTCCCTCTGGGCCAAGATGCCCCCCTGACCAGGGGCACTGGTGTAACCCACCTTCAAAAATAAACAACCAAATAAATAAAACTCATTCAAATTAGCTTTTTTAACCATACCACAACACAAAGACATCTGATCTTACCACAACCTGTCCTCCTTCCTGGGCTACGTAGCTGACAGAAGCTGAGGTGAAGTTAAAGTACCCTGCCTTTAGGGGGCGTAACACCACCGTATGAGACACATTGCTAGCTCTGATTTCTGTAGTTAAATTGAAAACTGACATAATGAAGAGAACATCCATGTGATTTACACCACAAACCTCTCTGACTCCTGTAAGGACAGATAAAAAAATGAGCAAACATTTTTTCTACATGGTAATGCTGTCTTCTGTAGTTTACTCATGGTCGACCCACCCTGAACATATTTGGTGAAGAATGAATGGCAGAAAACCACTCAGTTACAAAGTGACTTAGAACATATTCTGAAGGCAGACATGCTTCCTTTTCTGAATGTATCTGTTACACCTGGTGATAATCATAATCATTAAACTCTATTCAAAATGTCACTGGTGTATAAGTACGTTCCATATGCCGTAAAACCAAGCAAAGCATTTTAACAGCTTTTTCAAACATCAAAGTTTTATGTGGGTGCTTACATTAGTTTATTACCACCAAAAACAATATCAAACTGCTATTCCATAAGTTCCCTTGTTTCTAAAATACATAAAATCACAGGATTATGATTAAATATAAATACCTGTACAATTTGAAAACTGCAGCAACAAACAGCATTTCAATTCAAGGATACGGTGCAATCCTGTCCCATTTAACATTCAACATTCCCGACACAATTCCAAAGTCTTCAGGGGGAAAGGAATCATCAGAAAGTTCCACCTCCAGGGCAGCACTAAGGAGACAGAAAGAGGGACACACAAGGGAGGAAATTCCATTTCATTATTGGGGAACAATAAACCAGGAGATTTTTTAAGAGCATCTTTAGGGGTTGGGGGCGTTAAAGGTTCAGTGAAATCTAATGTTAAATGTGAAGTTACAACCTTCTCAGAGCTGATAAGGACCTTGAAATGTCATGGCTAAGATGTATTTAACAGTCACAATAGTAATAAGATTACAATAATGTCCCTTATTAGTTCCATATCTCTCACATAAAAGATTTTTAAAGTGTTAAATCTGCAGGACCAATAATGACCAGTAAGTGATAAAACACAAGCGTGTGTTATTTTCCTCATTAAACAAACTGTGGAGCCCTGTAGAAGTCAAACTAAAATTTTAATGTTTAGATATAAGTTTGGTTTATTCATAGACTCCTGTGATCAGTGTCACATATATAATCACTTCTTTAAACACCTTGCAAAATATGTAAGGGCTTTTATACAATTCATCTTAAAACTAGTAAAAATTGAAGTAATAATCATTTAAAATAGCACAACATATTGTTGACAACATACACATGAATATAAAACAGTGAAACATAAAACATTAAGTATGGATACAGTTCTATTTTTGACATAATCAGAGTTTTGTTTGTTTTTTGAACTGGATACAGACTTTAAATTAACAGTTCCAAACTGCAGAACTCAGTGACAGAACACAGAAAAGTGGTTCTATGAAAGGGAACCTTACAATTTCCTTTTAAAGCTGCTCTAGTAGATCTGCTGTTACCCTGCAATCTCTGTATACAATCACTCAATGATTTAGGTGCAAGTCTGTTTAAACACTTAATCTATTTTAAAAGGTTATGACTTATAAAATTGGAAAAGTCCAAAATGCCAAATTTAGCCAAAATGTGACTGTGATGGAAACTGGCTTTTGATAAAAAAAACTTTAAGGCCCAATTATAGAATATAGTCTGACTAGTCTGCGACCAGACCAGGGAGCTCCATATGAAAAATGTGAGATGATCATTGAGTTAAAAAAAACACCTCTGCACAATAAAGTGTTAGATAAGTTCTGATAATTTTAAAACTGTTTATATCTGATCTCACAGTTTTGCTGAATTTATCATGGCTCCTAAAATTTAACTGAGCATCCAGAATTATTCCTACATTTTTTTCTTGTGATACTGTTCAATAGGATCCCAATTGATCTGGATATTCAAGGACTGCAATGATATTTTCTTTATGGAAAAGCAAATGCACTTTTTGGTTTTTTTTTGTATTGAGAGTTAACAAGAATCCTTTAGCCATAATTATAATATCTGCAGGCTGTTCTGAAGTTTTTTACTGACTACAATACTGATTTTCTCCGATGTGTAAACAATGGTGCCATCTTACATTTGCAGGTTAACTTTAGGACAATTTTCAGGAAGACTGTTAACATGTAAACTACAAAGGACTGGATCTAAGACAGTTCCTTGTGGAATCCCTGTTTCAGTTTTGCAGAAGACAGATTTATTAATGACAACACATTGTTTGCAATCTTTGCAATGTGACTGAAACCAAGGCAATAATCGTTCAGAGAAATTAAATGATGAAAGCCTTGAGGTCAGTAAATTGTGATTCACCGTATCAAAAGCCTTTTTCAAATCAAGCAAAACTGCACCAGTGATTTGTCCCATTAAGTGATTGTTTAACCTTTTCAGCAGCAGACTTATAGCAGTCTCTGTGGAATGATTATGTCTGAAGCCAAACTGAAGAGGATGCAGAACACTGTTACTTTCTAAATACAATAGCAGTTGTTCTAGAATAAGACTCGTGACAGAGCAGATGGATGGGCCCGTGGCTGAACGAGTAATGGGCACAGAGCTCCACTTCACATCAGACACCAGCAAGGTGGAGGCAGGGTACTGGTATGGGCTGGTATTATCAAAGATGAGCTAGTTGGACCTTTTCATGCTGAACATGGACTCAAAGTCAACTCCCAAACCTACTGCCAGTTTTCAGAGGACACTTTCTTCAAGCAGTGGTTCTTCCATCATTGTTCTAGTACTAGCTGATTGTTTTGGAGACCTACATGAGTATTTTAATTAACCTTAATAAAGAGAGAAGAGTACAATAGTCAAACCTGGGGCTTCACCGCAGGACGGTTTTATGTCTAGCCGGGCACTGACCTGGAGCCCACATTGTAGATGTTGTACTGCAGGGTGAGGTCTCGGCCCTCCACAGCGTAGCGGTTTAGCAGGGACTTGGAGGCCAGGAGCCGCGCGCCCTCCTCTGCGGCAGTGAGCGCGAGAACCAGCAGCAGAAGCACACACACACGCAGCATCCTGGTCATCATGGAGCAAGTTACAGCCTGCCGGAGAAAGAAGACACTTTCTACTGAAACGTCAGGGTAGCTTAGAAACAACAGACTAGAACGATTGTTACACAGATTGCTCAGGGGGAAAAAAACGAAAACGAGCAGCTGGAATATTTGATTAAATAAAAAAAAAATGGATGCTGCTATATTTCCAGACAAAACAGCAAACTCTAAATATTATATTAGACGTCTTAAACATCAAAGTGAAACGCTTACGTGGACCAACCAGTGTGGTAACAACCATAAGCAGTAAAACCCGCATTCTTTAAATAAACTAATTATATTGCTGAATACAGATTTAGTTTAGTAGACACTGTAGTTCCTAATCTACAAGACAACCTAAACAAGTTAAAGACAGACTGTTACCGTGACTGATTTTCTTCCAGCAGAAGCGAAGTAGCGAGCGTGGCATAGACTGAGACTGAGAACATGACGTGTTCCTTTAATGAAGGAAGTTACCAGGCAGGCTCTGCAGCGCCTCTGCTGTGTGGCGGTGGAAATGCGCTAGCGAATTGGAAAGAGACTTTTTATATTTCCTGACCTAAGCCAAGGGAGTAAATCCCATCTCATTATTGGGAGGGACCACAAACAGGGGAATTTCTTAAGAACAATTTTGGGGGTCGGCAAAGTTACAGTAAAATGTAACGTAAAATGTGATTTAAAAAGTTTTTAATGTGTTCAAGCTGCAGGACCAAAAATGACTAGTTGTAATGCACATCAAACGTGTGTTTTTCTAAGGAGGCAAACTGTTGAGACCCATATACCCAAATAAAATTAAAATGTAACCTATGAGTTTGGTTCAGTGCCACTGACCTAATCTCTGCTACACTTTCATAAAAATTGAAGGCTCTAAAAAGCTCCTCTTAATAAAATTCCGTATAAACATTAATTTATTGTAGTGGCTTTCAATAAAAATGATGTGTTATTTAAATTATAACTTAAGTTGCTTAACTTTGAAACCTTTTTTGTTTAAATGATGACTGAGAATCTACAGGTATGTAGAATATAGGGAGTATCATATCTTAGACTAACAAAGCACCAGGGTTTTTATAGAAAAATATTCTGATTTTATTTAGAGATTTTAAAGGCTCTATTTCGAAGAGAATAAGAAATAAAGACATACCTTTCTGTTTTTCAACCTGCTTTCTGCTCTGGGCTCCCACACACCAAGCTGTTGGCCACTTGCAATGTTCAGCCCCTCACTCCCATTTTGAACTCTTCTCATTAATGTATGACTTTAAGGGCTAAACATTATTTAAATATTTGCTACTTTTGACATAAAAAAGCTAATGTAGTGTCTTGTTGTCTTGATATGTTGTCTTGATATCTTACATAATGCTTTTCTTAAGAAAGTTTTGCCGGTCACTGATTCAAAGAGTGAACTCATCCATCTTATCAATGTCTTGCGCCTTGATTTATAAACAATAGCTGAAAGAGAATAATGTGCAAAAGTTGCTATTGGAAAACTACAGACCAATGTGGTGTGAATGTGTTCAACATGCTGATGTACAGATAGAAGTCTCTGTAAACAAGACTTCAGTAGAACAGTGAAGGATTTTATTTCAGACCACTGGATGAGGAGGAACTCTTGGCTCAAATATTGTAATCTTTGCCTCTTTTGTAGGTCTCTTGGCAGCAGATACAATAAGTATGTGAAATCCCCCCCACATAGGACTTACTTTAAGCATATTTTTTTCCCACATGCACACTTTCCATATCTTCCTCTTTATCTAATGACTTTGACCTTCTCCACATTGTGTTGATACTTATTTGATCAGTGTAACAACCTTTTACAACCCTAGGTTGTAACAGCTTATAGTGTGCCATCAAACAAACCAATTATCAGCCTTCCATTCATCAGAAAACTACTGAAGAGTTCTGGTCCAGCAGTTAAGTAAGTTCTTAACAGTGACCAACTTTGATGACTTTCAGACTAGTTTCTGTGCTCATGCCATAGCCATCCTCATCTTTATTCTTTAGTCTGCAAACATTTACCAGCCCAGGTTTGTTTATGTTTTACACTTTTACAGATTACTCAACATTACTGTATGGTGTGAATCAACTCTGACAAATTTTGCCAGGTCAACAATTTATTGTTTAGAAGTGTGAATTTGTGCATTTTACTTTGTTGTGAACTTATTCACCTGTCTTCCAGGCTGCCCCACTTTCTGTATCTGTAACTTCCTGTTTAATGTTGATGTCACAGGAAGGGACCAGGTGAAGAGGGAGAAGGAAAAAAAAACTTTGTAATTTGAAAAGGTAATTGTGGGGTTTTGTTTGCCTTGCTTTCTTTTCTTTTTTTTTTATCTATGTTACTGTAAAATCTAACAGCTAAACTGTAAAAAGTTGTTCGCTGTAACTGATATGAAGTGAAATCATTAAGTTGATGAATGTAATATTTTATCTTACCCATATTATGGAGTATTCCAATAGTGGGATGTAATAAACTACAGGTACTCTGTTAATATACTTACGTATAATTTTTATGTATCTTTACTTTACTTAAGCGGATTTAATTGTGGGTACTTTTAACTTTTACTCTTTTACATTTTACATAAAAAATCTGCAATTTCTGCTTCACTATGTTTATGTAATGTGTTGCGCTACATGTCACACTCATGTCAAGTTGTGATTTTTTTTTATTTGTTCAATTGTTGGAAAGTAATCAATGACTTATTTGAGGCATAAGTTTTGAAAATGGTGTCAGAAACTTTAAATGTTTTTTACAATCTTTTTCATTCTACAGTTGGGCGTGACCATCTGTGGAGTTGATGACAAAGTGGAGTTGAAATATCAGTGGAAATGATCAGTGCCTATTCTGTGGTTAGTTGTGTCTTAAGTCCCTTTCTCAGGCAGACCACATTTACTTGAATGTGCTTACTGCAGTTAAAGTAACACATTAGTTTTGTTTTGCCTTAAATAAAAACCTCCAGAGGTATAATCATTACTCTTTCTTATTTTGCTTAGCTGCATTTAACTCTGAAGGTCATTCCTGAAATTCTGATGCACAGAATCACAATTAGTGTGAACTGTGTCACAGAAGGTAAACACAATAAAAACATGAATTATTTGCAGCATTGTTCATTAAATTCTTATACTATTGATTTATTAAAAGAAATATACATACACACACACACGTAATCATATTTCTAGACAATTGTATACATTCAACAGTATTTTTAAAAGCAAGTACTTACTTTCTTTTACTAAAGTAAAATGTTGATGTGGTACTTTTGCTTTCACTAGATCACATTTTTGTCTGCTTATTTGTACTTTTACAGTTCTTTGTAAAAGTACTGTGCTTTGTACAGTTTCTCCATCATTCAATATTCCATTGGATATTTTTTTTCAATAACCAGACTTAAAACGTTCCTTTTTGATAAACCTTGTAGTAAGACTGGTTCAGGTTATCCTAAGCTACTTCTGTGGTTATGCTTCCTTAGGTTTAATCTATTAGAGAATAAACTCTAGTAGATTAATGTTTTCACCCTCTCTTCTTCTACTCTTCTCCAGTTGCATTATTCGCTGTTATTTCACCTGTTACTTTTTTATTTTCTCTCAGTTATTTTCCTCTCCATAGAAGCTACACTTAGTCTGGCACTCCATTTGGCTGTGATATCTTCCTGGAGGACGACAATGGCTGAGATCATGCTGCTATCACCTAATCGTTCTCCCTCTCCTGCTGTTAACTTTTCACTTTCATGAACATCGAAAGTAATCCTACATCACTTCATCTATCTCTTCTTGTGCATTCTGCTCTGTCTTCTCAAACCCCAGTTGGTCATAGCAGATGGATTCTTGTACTGAGCCTGGTTCTGCTTCTGCTGGAGGTTTCTTTCTGTTAAAGGGGGAGTTTTTTTCTCACCACTGTCACTTCATACAAGCTCGGTATGAGGGATTGCTGCAAAATCAATGACAGAATGCAAGCAATTGTTGCTATGTGCTCACACAATGCTGCAAGTCAATAACTCGATGGAATCTTCTGTTTCCTTAAAATCTTGTAACAATACTTAAAAAGAGGTTTTAAACTGAATTGGGCTGAAAAATAATAATAATAAAAAACAGATGGAAGCTTTACCCATCAGAAGAACAAATGTGATCCTCTGGTTGATGTTGTGCAGCAATAACTCAAGTTATTGTGGATGGTAAACAGGACTTTTGGTAAAAATTGTGGACCTTTATTGTGAAATCACTTTCATTCCATGTGGCCACTGTCTTTGAATCCCACTGCACTGGGGATTTGACATCTTTCTTCCACTGCTTTATCCAGCTACTGACCCAGAAACAGATGCTGCTGGTGAAAACAGAATCAGGAAGAAGTGTGTTCTGAAACCAGTGCAGTGACGGGGCTCACACAAAACAAATCTTTTCTTGTTTGAGCTCAGACAGTTTCTTTCTGTCTTGTATTTTCTGGAGAACTCAGTCGCAGTCTGGTGAGCCAAAGACAGATCAAAACAAGATGGATGACACAGTTCAACTACTTTGCTACATGTGATTTTTTTTCGAACCTTGAGTATTTCAAATAAAATTCTCATTGCTTCTGTAATGTGAATCCAATCCTTGTCAATAAATAACTTTAATCATTCACAGTGAACAATATGTTTATGTCCTGGTACATTTTAGATTATAGAGAATCCCCATCTCTGATCAAACTGTTCTCTTGGAAGATCTGTACCTTAAAGTTAGCTTAGAAACATTATGTTCTGGGGAGAAAGTGTGTCATAGTCATTGTGGGCGTCACACGGTTGCCTCTCTTGGTTTTCCCAATCTTGCTGAGAGCAATGTACATTCCAGGATGGGAAGCTGATTCATAGACATTATAGTTGTTGGCCAGGAGGTTCTCCTTGAACTTGCAGTCATCTCTGTAGCTTCCCTAAGTAAAAGAGAGAGGGACAGAAAACAACAGTCAACTTTCCAACTTGTTTTTGCTTATCATTCACTTTTTTTATTTTAAAACATGGAAAAAAAAAATCTTCAATGCACAATGTAAATATTTAATTGCATGGCAAATAAAAGGAATTCCAAAAGAACGTCCACTTGAGACATTTAAAATATGACAAATATTACAAATACCCTGTTGGGATCTGGCTTAGCTGCTAGTTGACATCTTCTGAGGGTTACCAGTCAACCCTTATCAACAACTTATCCACCATGAATTTAACCAAGACCTGTCAGAACTCTATTACATTTTTTTCTCCATAATTCAGGCAGCTTCATGTGAATAAAGAATCAGGGGCAGTGTGGGCGCTAAGAATTTCTGTTTGACGTTTGTCATAAAACTGAGGAAACATTAAACAGAGTAAGTAAGTCAAGATTGTTCAGTTAGTCTTATTTGTCTTATATATTTTATTTTACTAGTTCTAAAATGCTTCTGCTCAAATAAACTTGCGGTATATTTATCTAGAAGTGTTGATTGTGATATAAAATATACCAGAGGAAGAAGCAATACACTTATGACAGAGTACCATCTCTTGGATTAACAGATATGTTCTGTTCAGACACATATTTCTGTTAGTGGTATAATAATGCAACAATCATTAATATTTGTGCCATGCTTAATAACCACTATTCCAAATGATCCCTGTAAAAGTTTCTAAGTCTCTGTATAGGGTTAGACGTAAAATTAGTTTGAAATCTTAACTACGGTATTTGATTCAGGTGTGATGGAGAAGGAAAGCATAGCTCCTTTGGCCATCCCCTCCCTCAGCAATTCCACTTATTTCTCACCTCCCTTCAGTGCTCCATCTGAGATTTCTCCCTATGAAGTCAACTTCTCTGGTTGAATTTCAACCACTCAGGGAACAGAAGGAGGAGTTGTGAAGAAGGGCGTTGATTTTCTGTGCTATTTTTAAAATATAATCTGCTTGTAGAAGGTTGTAGTTTCGAATAGCATTGGAGGAAGTGAACGAAGCCATTCAGTCCATGTTGTACATTCTTCCAAATATTAAGCAATTGAAGTCAGAGCAAGAGGCATGTAGAAAACATTTTATTGCTGGCAAAGATGTTGTGGCCCTGCTGTCCAGGGGGCTGCTTACAGTGCATGCACTTCTACTAAGCTTGGAGTAAGCTATGGCCAGTAAATATATCAGAATTATATAAATGGCACAGTAGGCTGAGCAGATAGAAAATTAGAATAACAAAGCTCGAGAATAAACAAAAAGTTTCACTTTACCTTAAACTGCAGGTGTGTCAATATCTGATACATTTTTGTTTTTAATTCAGGGAAGTTACTGTCAGAGAGATTTTAGTTGAGTAAGAGTAAAAAGTACAGTTTAGTAGAACTATTCCAAAAAGTGTTTTTCTTCAAAACTTTCCTCAAGTAAATCTGAGTCTGTATTTGGATCAGTTCCCTTTGTAAAGTCAGACATTTTCAATGTTTTTAGGGGTTAGCATCAAACAAGTACAGCATATCAAAATAGCAAGAATAGCAAATATACTATCTGTTGGAATAGGAGTTGTTCATTGTACTTTATAGGATGAATCCTAGTTCTGGACATTTCCCTTTGTAATATTTAATTAATTGTATTCTTTTCACATTTTTTCCATTGTTGTGAGCTTTAATTTTCCACCACCAAATAAGAAAGGCAGTGAAAATACTGAATTACATTACAATTAAACTTTCAAAGCCAAAATCTATTTATGTTCCATCAAAAAGATTTTTTTTTTTTTTTTAAAAAGAAAACAATTAACAAACAAAAGAGTGGGTTCTTGATTTTAAATTATACCATATTGTTAATGGTCTGCCAATGCCTGATTTATCAGACATTAAAGTGATGTTTTACACCAAATACTCTAAATACTCTCAGTTATGCAGAGAAAAGTCATATCTTACCGAACCATAAAGTTTCCCCTTGTCACTCATGGCGATGAACAGACCACTTCTGACCCCATACAAAGTTACAACTCCTCTTTCCACTGGAGAAATTTCTAAAAGGCCTGGAGGGAAGAACAGCAGTTAAAGATTACAGAGAAACCAAATGTGAACAGAAATAATTCTTACTCCCAAGTTGGAATAAAGACAAAGAACAGTTGTTTGTGATATTTTCTGTCCCTCAAATGTTGACCTCAGAGAATTAATTATTGTGAAGATTTAAGCACTTGTTTAGTCAAATGAGCATAAGTACACTAATAAACTTAAGCAAATTGACCACAGAGAGCAACAGATAACATATTAATGTCGATTGGTGTTGAAATCTGCAACACTAGATGGAACGGGTGTGCATCAAGTTTTAGTTTTATGGATGAGTTACTAGACCGAAAGCTACAAACTACACCAAGCTCATCTACTACATCTGGAAATACATTTTATTTGAAAGGATTCTTCATACAATCTAGCTAAGACCTATCCTATGATAGGAACCATCTAGAAATATGCCTGACACATTATTACAACTTGTGTAAACATTTTGCACATTAAGACTTATATGACTTATATATTTAAATTTTGAGGAGATTGTGACTAATCAACAGAAACTCACAATTTCATCATTTTCACAACATGTCATAAGTAAATAAAAAATTAGGGGACGAAAAAGGAAATGAAATATTTTTGTAGCTCATTTGATTAACCCTCTCAGGCTCAAATTAAGTTGTAGTTGCAGGAAAAATCTGATATTTGGAGAAAATGATCATATGGGGTAGTAATATACAATTCAGACTTTTTTTGAGAGAGACATTTAAACAGCATTTCAACAGTATTTAGCTGTTGCAAATCTGCAACCTCTGCCTGGAGAGGGTTAAAGAGTAATTAGAGGTAGTGAAGGCTGTCTGCAGAAAACATCTCCTGTAGCAGTCTTTATTGGAATAAATTTGAAGAAGTCTCTGACTGAAGATACTCTGTTTTATAAAACAGTCTCATAAGGAGGATGGTCAGAGTTGCCTATAATTTTCTTTATTTTATGAAGAATTCTTTTCTGCACTATCATCTCCAGAGACTCCACAGTCATTTCCAGAACAGAACCAAAGGAGAACCAGAACAGAACCAGCCTTCTTTGTCAGGCTGTTGTGCCTTTCTAGGTCCATGGTTCTGATGCTGCTGCCTCAACAGGTGACAGCAGAAGAGATGAAACTCTCAACAACAGACTTATAGATGATCTGAAGCATCTTGCTACAAACTGTGAAGGATCTCAGCTTCCTCGGGAAGTCCAGTCTGCTCTGTCTCTTCTTACAGACGAGACAGAGCAGTTGGTGTCCAGTTCAGATTGTTGTCGAGATGAACACTGAGGTATTTCTATTCTTCAACCAATTCCACTTCCTTTCCAATGACGAAAACAGAATGTGATGTAACGCTGTTCCTCCTGAAATCTAAAATCTTCTCCTTTGTTTTGTTTACATTCAAGATTGTTCCCACACCTTGACACAAAGCGGTCCAATATGGAGACATATTTCAAATTTGCTTCCATCTAAATAAAATCACAAACTGTAATCAATTAATTGTTTTGCAATTAAATAAATCCCATTAATGTAAAAATTAAATATGCTAAATATAATTTCATTCAGAAGTAGTTAAAAGTTTACTTCTATGACCAATATAACTTAATCAGTCCTGCACAATGGAACAATTTTTGCTGAGATACTAAGCAAAAATCTTTGTATTTAATATTACTAATACTCAAACTCTTATCTCCCACTAATCACAGATTTTCATTCATCTGATAGCCCCTATGCAAAAATGATGTTCCTAAAAAAACGTTTAACCAGCAAAGTTTCTATTTGTTGCATTAGGAGAAGACAAAACACAGTTAATGTAACATTTATAGTTCACATAATGCAATGGTAAAATCTATGTTGAAATTGAATTACTACAATAATACCAATTTGTGCTGATTAAAAATAAAAATATAGTTAATGTATGAACTATTTGACAAATTTCTTACATTAATCAAGGTCTTTGTTATTATTTTCATCATGAAATGTGAAAAATACTTACTGTATTTGTTTTCATTGTGTACTCCTGTTATTTTTCCATTTGGTAGGACCTGAATATGGAAGCCGATGCCCACGTTACAGTAAAGTCTTCTAAGTCTTTTTATTCCCAGCAGATACTGTCCATCTCTTTCTGCATCTTCTCTTTTGTTCAAAGTGAAGCTGCTGCTGTGCACCAATGATCTGGCATTGCGAATGCTCTGTTTTGTCCTGCTGAGTGTAAGAGTGGCATATAAACTGCACAAGAAGATCCCATACAGGAAAAAAGAGATCTTGGACCTTGAAAATGACATACTCTATATACCAGTAGTGAAAGCAACTCAGGTATAGCCTAAGTTTTTCACTTAGAGGCAAAAATAGAGATAAAAACCAGCATATATTCTAAAAAATGCTTACAATTCTGGACTTCTAAATGGTGAAAATCACTTGTAGAGTGCATACTGAAACATCCCTAAACATCCAACTCTGACTGTATGTGGTTTTTCATTTGTATGGTGTTTTCTGGTTTTGCTTTATCCTCAGACAGTCACACACCGAGTAACCGTCCAGACTTATATGCATGCTGCATTACATCACATACCGCCAGCTGTCTTGTTTATCTGTGAGTCACAGGTGATGTACAAGCACAGACTGAAAATACATAGAACATGTAGTGACAGAAAACAAACACAGACACGCAAGCATTTAAAGCAGGAAAAATAATAATGAAAAACACATCAACTGTTGATGGCATAAACCCAGGTGCTCCTCTTGCGCCATTTGAAACCAGTTGCATCACCTGTTTGTAAATATAAATAGCACAGGTGGGACCAAGTCATTGCTTTGCAAGTCACAAGTTAGGCTTAAGTCTTTCAACCAAAGCCTCGAGTCAAGTCCCAATCAGACTTAAAAGGTCCAAGTCGAGTCCAAAGATGAAACAGGCAAGTCCCAAATCAAGTCAGAATTCTAAACTTTTAATTTCATGCCTTAAAGCATAAAATGAAACGTCATTAAATCACTGAATGATAATTACTATAATTACTATAATTTCTGCATTTCTAAAATGTTTTCCAGAACATCAAGAGGAACTGAAAAAACCTCAGACTGCTAATGTGAAACAGATTCAACATAATAACAATTCACAATAAATTATCATTTTTTTATGCATCATTAAAATTATCACAATGTTAAATATGTTACTATAGAAACTGTGCAGGATGCTTTATAGTGTAGCGGAAGTGAAAATGGAATGCAGGTGTTCCGCTGCTGGCTAAGGGGTTAATCAACATCAACAGCACATATTGCTCTGGCATTACATAATTATCATCAGATCAATAAACTAAGAATTAGTATTATATGTGCAAGTAGAACAAACTTTGTGATTAAACTGATTTTATTAGATTTCCTTATGCTGTTGACATTTATCAGAACAGATGTACTGGTTTTGTTAAGCTTCTGTCCCAAAGCTCAGAGAACACACTTAATCAAAGAACATATTTGAAAGAGAGAAATGCTTATAATCTTACCATTTGAGTTCACTATTACAAAGGTAGTGACCTGCAGTACTAAACATCAGGCTTAAAACAAACATTTTATTCTTTTATTATTAATGTCTGAGCTGGAACCAAAAAGAAAAAATCCTTAATTGTTCAAATAACATTACCTTATTTCTTTATTAATTTTGACTCATCAATTTTTGTGTATGTTTAAATGTTTACACAAAGTTAGATGTTGCTGCCTCTCTATTATCGTTTACAGCCCACATATTTTGCCTGACATATTTTTTGTTATATTTTAATGAGAATCTTTTGTCAAATTGCTTCTTCTGAGTTGAGCATGCCATTTTATTTCCCTCTCCCTCTCAGCTTTAAGGCAGTTTTGTGACATAGCACCACTTCACACAGACATCGTCTGAAAGAACTTTAAAAATAAAAAAATAAATAAAGACGTCAGCTGAATGTCAATTGATATGAATTTCTGAGGGGAACATTCTCTACTGGCTCAGTAAACCATGGTACACATTATGTAAACAGAGGTGGTAAGAGAATCCAAAAACTGTTCTCAAGTACATCAACATATTTTTACTCAAGTAAAAGTAAAAAGTAGCCTTTCTAGAAATTACTCAAGCAAGAGTGAAAATGTATTTGCTAAAAGTCTACTCAAATATTGAATAACTGGACAGCACAGAGGCCCTCATCCTAGCAGCCCAGGAACAGGCCCTAAACACCAGAGCAATTGAGGCCCAGATCTACCACACCAGACAAGA